>JAOYNU010062440.1:0-84997 GCA_026745395.1 Tympanopsis confertula | reverse complement strand
CTTGAAATGAGACTTGGCGCTCAACAAAGATTGAAGTTCAAGGGGCAATTCAAGTTAAAAGGAGTCTTCAGAGGCTTGTCGGCCGTCGGTGTCAGCTGAGGATGAACGGGATCGGTAAGCAAGAGGGCCAACTCCAGGCGCTGTGAACTTCCTTGCCGCCGGCCGTCGGCAAGAGTTCCTTACTATTGGCTGACGCCAACCAATCTCAACACTCATTGGTTTATTTTAAAATAGATCTGCAGGCGTGTGAATCGTGATACTTCTCGGCGTCAACTGTGAAAATTATTGTTTTGATGCAGTTTGCTCTTGTATCGGCTGTTTGACGGGTGTTATCCATGGATCACACTCGGGAGCTGAAAAATTATGGAACCCCGGGTTCTTTTATATCCATGGATGGCATCTTTCCCCACCTGTTTGTATGCCAACTTGGAAAACGTGCAAGGCTTGTCCACAAATGTCGGTTTCTGTTCCTGTATATATTTTTGAAAGCTACCTGGACGCATTCCACATCACTGCTGCCCCGGCGCGTGGCAAGTCCTTCATATCCATGGATATACATTAGGTACCAATCAATTTTTATTAGTGTAGTTTCGCGCCTGGAATATTGCTAAAGGTTCCCGAGGCCAGAGATGTGTTTTTATTGGGTTCTGATGAGTTAACCGTAGTGATCTGCTCGAATTTCTCCGTGGCTTGTCCATCTAGCGCGCCCGATCCCCGTTCTCGTCTTCTCTCCTTCATCTATCCCATTAGATTCATTGGATTCTGTTATCCATTGGTTATTGTAATCCCTCCATGTGCTGCTTGAGATTCCCCTTAACCTGATGGAATCAGGTTCAGAGAACTCAATGCGACTAATAAAGCCCAAGGTGACTTCAAGTGATTCATTGCATAGTTACCCGCCTTGCTAGATTTCGACAAATCAGGTGTTGTTCACTCTTTCCATCATGTTTTTGTTGTTACTTATCCAAATACCAAGGTATGACTATGATCGATTCCTAGTTGAGCTTTTGGGAGTTTGATCGAAAACATACCGTGGTGTACTAGGCCCCCAAAGCGAAGTACATGAGATATGGACCCCACCTAAACCTCCAGGGCTGATCACATCGCTCAAGATAAATCGGCTTCGTTATACCCCATAGATCATTCTCCCAATTGTCCATATTCCGGTATTTGCGTCTGAATGCATCGCCCAGCATCAATCGAGATATCGAGGCTAGAACCAAAAGCTGGCTTAGTATCGAAGCACGAAAAGTTCCTTCCAAAACCGTCGCCCTAAATTTCCCCCGACACTGAAAAAGATGGGCCTCGGGAGACACCGAGACATGGAGCAGCCCTACGCCTCACCACCTTAATCGCATTAGCGCACCAAGCCATCACAGCCCAACCTGAAGCTAAGCGTCAGAGGTTGCGCGGCCCATCTGCTGACGCGGCTCGACGGATGCCGGGCTCCAATAGCCGTTAGAGTGGAGATCAGCGCCCATCAGATAATAACCTAATGCACGTCCGCTTCTTTTCTTTTCGCATATACTCCGACAGTATACAGCAAAGATTATTCTTAATCCTGCTCATCTATCGCTCCACCATCAGCTTATGACCCGAAACTCACCGAATAAAAGCTCCAAAAACTGCGCCTCCACATGCGCCCCCACACCCTCCTGGCGATAAGTTCCGTGCTGGGGCTATCGACCAGCACCGAAATACCAGAAGTACCAAATGACCCAGTCATTAAGAATGCCCACCATATTTTCAACGTGATCCACGACTCTATGCGCCAGTGGGGCTCTTCACTGCACCATAACGGCGTCTCGTTCTTTCTCGCCAGCGTGCCGGCGGGTACTCAGCTCTACCACGGCACCCACAATCCGCCCCCTATTACGGGGCCCGAATGGCTTGCTTTCGAGCCTGAACATGCGCTTGTCTTTGCGAGTGCCAGAGGGCCTCCGCCTGGTGGGCCGCATAAAGATCCCGAACATATGAAAGATGGCCCTGAGCATCCGAGACATCGTGATGAGCTCCGCCGCAGGGACCATGATGATAAGCCGCCTTTTGGGAAGCCGCCGTTCGACAGGCCTGGGTTCGGTGGGCCGGGGTATCTGCACACCTATGCCGTTGCTAAGGACCTGCGTCTTGTATACGTTGATGGCGAGTCTGCTGCAAAGACAGATAAAGGCACGCTCGACTCGCAAGATGTGCTATTACTAAACATATCTTCAGATGGGGCGATGGGAGGCGAGTTCCAGCGGGCCCAGAAGGCATGCCAACTAGCGAATGAAGAGTGGGGAGGTAGAATCGACGGTCTGCTGCGCATGGAGGCTGGATTCGAGATTATTCTCTGCTCGTTTGAGGAGAAACTGAAGTTGTTGCGGGTTAGCCAAGTATCTAACGAGACGCAAGGCGAGCATGAGAAAAAAGAACACGAGGTCGATGAGAAAGGACCTCGGCCTATGCCTGGGCCAAGTGCGTTGCGATGGCTGCGGGCTGTCAGTGCACGCTACGACGGAATTGGGGGACATAGAGTGCGTTTGAATTTCGACAGCCTTGTGACGGCTTTCGCACACGATGTGGACCTGTTCCCGGAGGACTCGAAGCTGCCTCGCCTGGAGCAGCTTGATCAGAAAGAGATCAAGGCTATCCGAGAGGAAGTGGTAAACAGTATCTTAACCTATGACCCTTCGGCATACTCGTGGGATTGGCAAGCGACAGTCGATATGATCGTGAAGCGATATGGCGACGAGTTATCCTATTTCGGATCTGGGAAGATTAAAAGCATTGAGAGTCTGCGGTCGCATGTGCAGCTGCTTATGTCGCCGTTTACAGACTACAGTGCGCGAGACGCAACGCTTGAGGCTGAGAGATGTGCGACGCAGTTCTTGCCGGTGCAGGTGCAGGACACCCCCAGTGTGCCGGCGAGGGCAGTGCACAAAGTGGCGTTGCAAGTTTGCG
This sequence comes from Tympanopsis confertula, assembly GCA_026745395.1. Taxonomy (NCBI): domain Eukaryota; kingdom Fungi; phylum Ascomycota; class Sordariomycetes; order Coronophorales; family Scortechiniaceae; genus Tympanopsis; species Tympanopsis confertula. The sequence continues at coordinate 82,054 of JAOYNU010062440.1, read as the reverse complement.
AAACGCTACTAGAGGCGGCTGCAGAAGAAGTGCTTGGGCCTGCAGTGGAGAAGATTCAAGCTTTAGTCAAGGTCTTGGACTGGACGACATGGAAAGAGTGCCGAGGTTGCGAGGATAACGAGATCTGTGTGGTGCCAATTTGGCCTATGGGGTCGAAGGAGGATTATGAGAATCCGAAGTGCAAGGATGCTTCGAAGCCTTACAATCCAGATGATGAAAGTTACTGGGGAAGGATGCCACATCCATGATAGTTACAGGGAGAAAGAGATTACAGATTTAACGTATAATGTAAGGTATAGGTATTAATTCGTGAATCAATTAGGCAATACCAATTGAGCTTTAAACATGTTAGAAAAGACGAGGCGTGTACGCTTTCAGAAGAATTGGGTACATTGAATAATATAGACAAAAAATTAGAAGGGGGAACTCCTCATGTTCGTTCGTTTTGCGTGCGTTAGCCCGAAAGCAGCCATTGCAGCCAAACTCTCAAGACACAATTACAAGAGGACCCATAGAAGCGAATGTTGTCCATTCAGGGTATCGTCATTTAAAGGTTGGTGAGAGTACCACCGACAGTGCCAGTAGCACCCTCGACGACAGTGCCGACGGTGGAGGACAGGCTGGAGAGGCCAAGACCAGAGAGGAGACCAGAGACGGTCGAGGTGAGACCGGTGAGACCAGACTCAACCTTGACGAGGAGGGTGGAGGCACCGTCGGCGGAGAGGAGACCGAAGAGCTGGGAGGGGTCCTCACCGAGCTCCTCAGCCTTGGAGGTGAGGTCACCGACGAGAGGGACGGAAGCGACAACCTTGCCGACGGTGCCAGTCACGGTGGTCAGGTCAAGGCCCTGGAGGAGGGAGGGGACAGCCTTGAAGACGAGGGTCTCGCCAGTCTGGCTGACAACGGACAGAGTGCCCTGGACGGTGGAGTCGACACCGTTGTCACGGGTGGCGATGCTCTCAATGTCACCGAGGGAAGAGACGACGGTGCCAACGGTGGAGCCGACCTGGCCGAGGCCAAGGCCGGAGAGGAGACCCTCAACGGTGTTGGTGAGCTCGACGAGAGCGAACTTGCCGTCCTTGAGGGCGACGGTGATGGTGCTACCAACGGCACCGCTGACCTTGAGGCCAGTGGCGGAGTCAGCGATCTGGGTGATCTTGCCAACGGAGTTGGTGACGGAGCCGAGGCTGACACCGCTCAGGATGTTCTTAGCATCGGAGTTGAGCTCGACGAGGAGGTTCTTGCCCTCAGCGGTGGTGATGGTCAGAACCTGGTTGACCTCGCTGGTGACACCGGAGACACCCGAGTTGGTGATGGGGGTGTTGATGGGGGTAGGGAGAGCGATGGCAGCGGAGGCCAGGAGAGCAGTGGCGAGGGTGAAGTACTTCATTTTGAATGGATTAGGGAGTGACTGGTGCTGTAAAGCGTAAAGAATGGACGGTATGAACCGGAGGTTAAAGAGAGACTGGAAGTAAGGACAAAAGCTTCTTAGGAGAGAAAGAAAAAGAAACACCCACACGAGCAAACCTAGCCTTTATATACGATCCTGCCTGTTAGCAATCAGGGGCGGGCGATATCCACCAGGACTGGCCTAAACTCTCTTGACATGGAGGGCACGAGCGGAGGGCATGCCCACGCCCTCGACATCCACCGCAGCCATGTCGTGTCTCCAAAGACGGTGATATCTATGAACATCTCAAAATAGCGCCACCAATGATGGACGGATGCGATATACGGCGGCCAATGAGCAGGCGCACTTTTGCCCTTAGCGTTGGACTAGCTCGAGCACCAGCGCAGGGGAATTTTGGGGGTTCGAGGGGGCTGTTATCCACTTGTCAACACGGAAAGGAGGGTCTATCCTCATTACGGAGATGGCGATCAGCATGTCGGACGACTCCGTGCGGAACCCGGGGAGTTGGAGCAGTGGATCGTTCTCAACGGTCAAGAATATGTGAGTTGTAGAGCAAAGCAAACCGTCGAGGTTGATATTAAAACGTGGAGAATAAGCAATGCAGGTAGGGTTCGGCAGCCGGTTTCACGTAGACAACCAGGTTCGCAGCCACGATGGCGCCAGGGTCCTGCTAGATGCCGGCGCCAAAAGTAAATATGGTACCTGAGTCAGTGCACACAGACTAACTGTATGCGTGTAGAAAACGCCGTCAATACACTTGTTAGGCCTGCAGATCGACATTAACTGCGCCTTGGTCCACTTTTTGGGCCTCCAGTATGCCAATAGTAGCCGGTAGTCGTTGCAAAGGACGCCCCAGTTCGCCCGCCCCCATGTCACTGTTTAAGCAAGGCCACGCCGTTTCCCCGGCTGGACAATTCTGGTAGGTGCTGGTGGGTGCTGCTGGTGGTGCCTCACATCCTTCCAAGCTACGTGGAGACTAACGTCAAATAGTCACATCAGTGGAGCCCGAACCGTCGCCTTGCTGCAGCTGGTTTGCATGTTAGCAGGATTCCAAGCCGCTGGGTTGCATCATAACAAAGAAAATCCTGATAGGCACAATAGATGTGGCGATATTCATGAAGTGCAATATTGAAACGGGTGGTTGGTTGACGGCCCGAATTCAGGGGTTCGAAAGAACAAACCCCTCCGGGAAGAGCATTGCACTGGGGATTTCTCAACCGAAGTGGAGATGTGATTTCCCCTGAAAATCCCTCTTCTAGGTTGGTACAGTACAATTGGACCTTTCAGTGGGCCTTTTTTGACCTGTCAGAGAACAAAGAGCGCACAGAAGTTGGCAATGAAAGTCTGTTCGTGTGGAGAGAAAGTCAAAAGCGTTGATCATTATGGAGGGAAGCACATGTTTGATGCCCATTTTTGGGGAACTATGAAGCGAACCCCTAGCCGAGGGTACTTAAGATCCGAAGAACACCAGTGCAATGCTGAAGCAACTGGTCAAGAATCGAACATTCTCTAGGGACTTCTGTTAACCAGTGGATCAATCCCGGCTGGCCGGGCTAACAAGACTAAACAAGCCTTCGGAGGAAATGCGACGGGCGTGAGCCGTTACGAGCCCCGGCTTCCCGCTATTCTTGCCAAGACCACGGAGTATACATCCATGTTCAGTCTTCCCTGTGATAATTGAGAGGCGGTGATCATAATCTGGGTAGCCTTACTTCATACGTCCCGGAGGCCTGTTTACATCATGCCGGCGCCCTTACGATTCTCAATAGTTCCTATTGTTCTGATAACTTGGCACTATTGTTCAAATGCCTTGGCGCTTAGCCTAGCCCAGAAAGGTAAGTGGTGCTCGTGCCTGACTGTACACTCAATATAACTACCGACGGGAGGCTTGGTGGCGCAGTAAGGCACGAGTGTGGCTATTCAGGGCTGTAGGAGAAACTTTGACCTCTCACCATAAGAGACAACACGGTTCGTAGGAACTGAATCACTTTATCCGTGAATTGGCAATGAGAAAGTTCCAGTGGCATAATTTATTCGTTATGTCGCCTGAATGCTAATTATACTGTGTCTGTGCTGTACTCATGTATAATGATTCGACCAGGTCAACTCTATCAACTCCCGTATGGCTGGGTATCCAGCATTGGAACGACGCTTTACAATGTTCCTACGAGTGGGATTACCGCCAGGCGTTATCCCATCCAGCCTGCTCAACCACAAATGCGATTGCCAACTCGCTGAAGCGTGCCATGTGCTGCCTGTAGTTAGTAGTATACCTCGAAAGATCAAGAGACAAAGAAGAAGCTTACATCAAAAGAGAAGTATCCCTTCTCGTCATCAATCCCGATGATATCATGGGATCCATGAACGTACGGGTCGTATTCGCCTGGGAAGCCCTTGTTTGCTAGCGGGTTACCCTCGGATGCAAAAGCAGCTGGGTAGTTAAGCTGCGTGTATGACATGTAGTCAGAGCCAGCAGACCTGTCTCGTTAGCAGATGCGAATGAGAGAATGCGATTTAACTTACGGTCCTAGCTCGTATACCTTAGCGGGGATAGAGCTGTACTTATCGGCCAACTTCAGAACCCAGTTGGTGAGAGCATCATCAGCTTGAGTCGCAATGAAGCCGATTGTTTCGGTCGCATTGCGAGCGACGAAGGCGGTCATATCCTAGAAACACATGTAAGTTTCATCCGTTTCTGAAATAATGATTGAAAGTCTTACAAACTCCATCATCGCTCCGATGTTTGCTCCCTGTTCCTTCTTGTAGCGCGCAATCCGTTGGCTGCCCAGCAATCCACCCTCCTCAGCTGCATACCAGTGGAATTCAACCGGGCCATTCTTGGGCGTGTAGCCACTCTCAGCCAGGATGCGGAATGCTTCCAAAGTACTGACAGTTCCTGACCCATCATCATCCGCGCCAGGTGCAGGTAGAAGTGGGAAAAGGTAGTTCGCGGAGTCTTGGTGCGCGCCGAGAATCGTCAAGGGCGCAGAAGAATTGCGGACCTTGGGCTCGAATCGAGCAATAATAGACGACTGAGGAAAAGGATGGGTGAAGTATTCGAGGGAGATGTGGGTGCGGAAGGGAGAGTTCGAGATAATCTACGATATCGTTAGTTCGTGCAAGGACTGTGCTCAGGTCTGATAGTCACCTCTGCGATATGGTCATGAAGCCATTCAGAGCTCTGCTCGCCAAATGTATATCCGTAGTATCGGTTGAAATAGCTTGTGAAATGCGTGAGGACCTTCTCAAGGCGCGTTGTGTCGACTTTGGAGAACAGCGGTCGGATGAGGTGCGCATGCACGAGGTCAGGCAGGTCTGTCGAGGTTTATGTTAGATTCGGTGGGTGCAGATCGAGTTGGGAAACATACGAGCATGGCCAGAAAGAGTATCCACTTGGCTAGCATAGAAGTCCTCGTGCTCGGTGATATCGACAAACTTCTTCCTTTCCTTCCGAAGGCGGAGCTTGTCACCCTCGGTCAACCATCTCGCCTCGGCCTCTCCCGACACACGCAGTAAGCGAGGCTCTGAGAGAAGGGCTTCACTTGCAGGGTCTAAATAGACCATAGCCTCCACTGGATCGGAGTATTTCTCGAGGACTGCGGCGATGGCATCCTGGGAATGAGGCGAAGCGTGAGAGCTCGGAGCTTCGTGGGTCGATCCGAAGACCACTTGTGACTGTGGCACTGCTGTGGCAACACTGGCAGTGCCAAGCAGGAAGATACAGAGAGGCTTCAGCATGGCGTGCGTAAATTTGGACTCCTTGAGGGTAAGAGGAGAGTCACTGAGGTGCTGAAACGGAGACGTGACGTGGGAAGGCTTCGGAATGCGGAGATGGGAGATAAGGCGATAACGAGATAAACAGAGCAGATAACGCCATTATCGTCATAACCCCGAATATCCCCAACGATCCCCAAATGCTTTCTTTTGTGCATGGGAGGTGAACATTATTATTGAATCGAAGATTTCTCGCTAGTATATTTATGTGGTGTTATTAGGCTTTGGTCCTCGTCTTCTGAGATTTGAATCTCATTCAGCATGGAAACAATTTCAAGGTTGCAAGTACCATTCTATACTAATCTAAGTCGTGGATCGTGCATAAGATACATAGCACCGATATTAAACTCCAGATGGTGAACATTGAATGGCCACATCTTTCCATTCTTCAATCTCCTTCAAAGCGCCCTCCGTGAATCCCTTCGTGACCTGGAGCGCATCAATACCCATCAGTAGACGAGTGGGCAAAGCGCGCTCATCTTGCCCAGTCACAACATCGAATAGCACTTGGCCGCACTTTTCAGGGGTACACCAGGAGGATTGATCCACGCCTTTGATATAGCCCATCAGATGAGTAAAGCCTGCCGTAGGAATATCGTATGCTGGGTGTCTTGAGGCATTGCTTAGACTTGTCTGGAGGTAGTTCGTCTGAACTCCACCGGGAGCAACAAGTAATGTTTTAATATTCCAAGTTGAATCAAGCTCCTGGGTCACTGATTTTGTGAAGCCCTCAAGAGCGAATTTGCTAGATTCATGTTAGGAGAGCGGGATAGGTGATGGAAATTGAAGCTCACCTCGCGTGATAATAAGCATGACCCGGAGCCGTGATTGCACCTCCCATGGAGGTAACCTGTACGATAGTACCTCCTCTACCCTTTGGGTTGACTTCACGGAATACCCGAAGAGCTTCTTTGGTAATATGGACAGGACCCCAGAAGTTGGTCTCTAGTTGATGTCGCGCATCGGCTTCTGAGATCGCTTCGGTGTCACCCATTAGCCCATATCCCGCATTGTTTATGACAACATTGATCTGTGAAAATTTTGCAAGTGTCTCTTTGAATGCCTTTGCAATTTCCTCTTCTGAAGTGACCTCCAATTTGAGCTTGAGAACGGTGGGTCCGTCCGGGAGGTATGCGAGAGATTCAACGTTGCGAGCAGTTGCTACAATTCGGTGACCGGCTTTATGGACTACCTGCGCAATGCCTTTTCCGATTCCAGATGAGCAGCCAGTTACTAATTTCTGTTAGTGAGACTAGTATTCAAAGTGTTGAGAGGAAATAGCTTACCGAACCAGACTGTCTCGGGGCCGAAGGTGGATGCTGGTGACATTTTCGTGAGAGGACTTTGACGTGTATAGTACTTTCTCAAAGATACTTGGAATATTCTCCTAAAAGTCTTCATTCATACCCTTTATATACATTGAGTTCACTTGAATCAGAGAACCTAATCGTGCTGGTATACCTGATCTAAACCTGAATAGGAAAGTGCACTAAAGCCGCTGCTCAAAAGTGGGTCTGGACTATTCATACCCGCCGTCGCCTGTGTCAGCCTCCTCTTTCCAACTCGCAGATTTTAGTGCAGTTACTCTACTCGGAAATTTTCATGAGGTGACCATAGCCTGACCAGAGATATGGCAGGGCCTGCTTTTATCGTGGCCACCGGAGATCCGGAGAAGGGCCGAGGTCAACGACTAAGCCAGGCACGATCGCACGCCGCCAAGAGGCAACATCAGAAGCGTCCTCAGCGGAATAAGCCGAAGGCTTCTGGCACTCAATTGGTAGATCCAAAGAGCTATGCTTTAGAGAGGGCATTGCAGCAAATACCTCCAGAGCTCCGCGTCGCAGTAAAGCCGCCTCCGCTATATTCGGCTCCGATCGGATATGAAAGAATGCAAGATTGTAAGTCGATCTGACCGTAGTTTTCAATTCATCCGATAGGCTATAATCAGACAAGCTACTGGTTTAGCTCCTGCATAACTGACTGCATATTTAGTCATCTCTCAGTATACGCGTTACAGCGAAGAGATCCACCCTTTCTTTAAGAGTGTGGCGTATGCGGCTGTCACCCATCCTGCGTTGATGAGCTCGAAGATTCTGAATGCATCTTCTTGGGATGATTTGAACACTGGACAAGAGATAAGTGATATATCGCTTCAGCAAGGCTTAATAACTCGGCGACTGCTGAGCGAGTCTATGCAAGATCGGGAAGAGGCATGCAGCGATGTGACCATGGCTGCACTGGTCTCCGTTATATTATTCGACGTAAGAATAATGCCTACGTGTGTGAAAATGATGGTTATATCCCGGAAGCTAATAAAATTTCACAGTTAATAACGGAAGATGAAGAGAACCTCGATAGAGATGAGAAGGGCTTTGAGCGGCTAGTCCAATTACGCGGATGTTTATCCGACGATGGGTTTCAAGGCCAGCTGAAAAAGAGCATGTCAATGTATGCAAGTCGGTTGGTGTGGTATGGAAAAGATGCTGACACCAACATCAGAGTCTCCAGATTCAAATGGGTTATCAAAATTGGTTCGTATGAGGACCAGAGGACATACGAAGAGCCCATGGCTTCGTTCTCACCTCAACCATCACAAGATGTGGCGATCTTCACGCTTGGTCCTAATCTTGATCCTATCTATCCCATGACGGCCACTCTACAAGACCTATTCCGGATGATATCTTCCCATCGGGGATATACGAACGAAGAATCTTCCCCGTCTTCATTCCATTCAACATCAGATCTACCGCCAACACCGACAATCTTCCAAGGCGAAGATCAATTGACCGATACCAGAGCAGTGGCAATCTTCCACGCAATCTGGACATGGCACCAGTATATAAGCAATTCCTACGACACAAAGTCTCTCATGATCGCCCTCATGAAACTGAAAAATCTCCTCAAACAAACAGACCTAGAAAACTTCTGGGGACCTCTTCCGGGTGCTTTAATCTGGTGCGTTGTCATCGGAGTCAGGTTATCGCCGCCATCGCCCGTGCGGAAATGGTTTATTATGCAAACTACGCGGACCTCATGCGTGATGGCGATGACTTGTTGCGAGGCGGTTGTTCGAAGCCTGCAATTTGTGTTGGAGGGATTGGATGGTGGGGAGAGGTATAGAGAGAACATAATTGTACCTATTTCACGATTGTAATAAGAAGATTCGTATTTGATTATTCTAAACGACGGATGTCCGCGGAACTATTGATCCCAAAATGAGGATTGGTATACTCCGTATTAATGAGGCGTATTGGATTTCGTAGCATCTAGAGCGTAGAGCTTACTTTGTTCCCAAATACGGCTTCACCATCATTCTACAGATATAAGATTTTCTCTCTCTAATTAGAACATGATTCTAATACATCGCTTTGCCGAAAGATAATCAAATTTCGGGGTTACCGAAAATGTGGTAAATTTTTGGCCCCAAAGATCGACGTCACCCGGCAGCTGCAAGTCTTCGGATTACTCGGTGATTGGAAACCGCCGCGGAGGGTATGCAGCTCGAGAGGGGTTTCGGCCTGCGACACAACATTCCAATAATCCTTGATAATATTCGCTACCAAGATAAGTCCTGTGCAGGCTTAATATACTTAGCTCTTTAACTCAATACGTATAAATATACTATATAGCAGGGGGGTTCATAATAGTTCAACGGCTAACGGCCCAGCAAACTATTGCCGAAGCTCCAGGGCTCTATTTCAAATCCTGCGCCGTGACCCAGCCTGTGGTGTCGACGCCAGCCCACGCGGCAATCTTCTTCACGCACTTAGTCACTGCGTCCAGCTGCTCGTCATTGGCGCCGTGGTTGCGGAGCCCGGCCAAGTGGCGGCGGGAGGTACCCTCGAGACCCATGCAGGCCATGCAGGAGTAGGACATAATTGAGGTTTCGGGGCGGTTGATGATGGATTCGTCGGAGAGGAACATTCCGTAGATAATGTTGTCGGAAGCCCAGGTGAAATCGGCGCTCATACTACCGCATGCTGCCATGATTTTGTTATATTGCTCTTCTCCGTAGAGTCCGTAGCAGAGTTCCTGGCCTCGACGAGTGATTTCGGGGGTAATATTTACACCCTCCCTAGCAATTGTTAAAAAGCTTTTTTGTTGCTGAGAGGTGTAAGCTTACTTGGTGAATGAGGGGTCGGCATCTTCTGGATCTTCGGCTTGTGCGAGGGACAGAACGGCCGTGATGACCTTCGGGATTCCAATTACAATCCACTGCTTCATCAATTGCTCGCGCAAGCGACGACTCAGGACGCGGCGCTGCTCATGGGTGGACCATTCTGGCTGTGAGATGAGGAATTTATAGAGATGTGTGATGTTCGCGGGGTTGGAGACTGTGATCAAAGACGAAAGCTTGGCAAATTTTTTAGCTTCAATTTATCTCCTGGCTAACGAAGGCCAAGCTTACAGTCATTGTGTACCAGCCATTTTCGCTGATAGAGCTAGGGAACTCCCTCTTGATCTCCTCAAAGATCCCAGGGAGCTGTGAAGTATCGAGAGACATGACTAAGTGGGAGACTGGTCGAGTCCGTAGTGAAGGTATGACAGAGGGAGTAACTGAGGAGGTCTCGAGAGATGCAGGAGAACAAATACCCCTCAGGATGACGCCCGGCCCCAGAACAAGGTTCCTGTGGGTCCAGGCAACGGATTGCTTGAGTTGAACAGATCATGCAGTGGGGCAGAGCCATCTTGAGACGCCCTTTGTCTGAGTTGTGCCTTTAGCCGCGTAGGTGGCACAGTTACTACGGAGCAAGCCTTATCTCCGTAGCCCGAGGTACGCTGCCTTCCTATATTTATCCAAATTCACTACGGCTACTATGGAATTTATGCACGACCCAACCTTGCCAATCAGACACTGGAGATCCCCCAGGGGTATCGATCTTGCACTTGAAGTGGTTCTTTCATGCATGAATCCTTCGGCTTTTACGCATACAAAAGCACGATGCTTATCCTTTTCGGCCTTGCCGGTTAATCTTTTTGCAGATCTCGAATAATACTAAGTACAGGATCTGCTCAACCCTATGCGGTGCCTTGTACGACTAAAACGCCATGTTTCCAACAATTGTCTGAGTGCATACTTCTACTACCGCCCAATTTGCATATAACCAGGGAAGCAATCGACGGGATCGTCAGAAGAAGCCGAAAGGCGTTCGTATTTAGCGTTCTGAGCTGAGTAAACAAATCTCCAGGTGGTGACGCCGCACCCGTATTAAAATTCGCATAAGGCTGAAGGTAGCGAGCGATTGAGAAACGAACGTTATTTACACAGAACGCTCTATGTATAGAACCGATTTGCGCCAGGGCACGAGAGCGAGGACAGATCAGAAAGGAAAATGCTCAATAACAGTCATGCGATGCTAGTTCAATTGCACGTAATTTGCTGTGTCATGTTAGCTTCACGATCGCAGGGCAATATTATGACAGAGATACATACCTGGGAACTGGCCTTCACGGCCGTCAACGCGGCCAGTCCACCACTCGTTGGTATTGTCCGTACGGTGGACAATTTCAATCACATCTCCAGCGGAGAAGCCCAGATCTCCGTGAGCCTGGGATTCATAATCATATAAAGCGGTCACCGTCTCAGCAGCCTTTGTGAGATGAGAAGGCTTGGGCTTAGGAGGCGGAGGAGCGGGCTTGCCCTTGGCAGCAGCCGAGAACGAAGAGCCGGCGCTTCCAGGAGAGTAGGGTGGCGGAGCCTTGTCGTCAGTGTTGTGGGTTGAAGTTGAGCTCGAGCGACCAAGAGAGCTCTTCGCTTCCGCAGCCTTTCCAAGCGGGTTCATGCCCGGTGGCCGTTTTCCAGTGCCCTTGGTCTTGAAATGAACGATCATCAGGGCCTCAGCGCGCTCTTGTACGTCACCCCGCTTCTGCTCAAATGCTTCTTCGACATCCAAGTCCAAGTTGAAGTAGGCGATGTGCATACCTTGCATCTTATCGTGTAGGGTATAGAAGACGTTAAGTTGCATGTAATAGAAGGACTGGAAGAGTGGGCGGATGAATTCAGCCTCGAGGGCGAACAGCTTTGGTAATTCATCCTTCAGCAGGTTGTTGTAGTAGTTAAATTCCTGTGTCGCTTGTTCGGCGTCGTTCTCGGCTTTATATAGTGCCTTTTCATCCTTGATCGATTTATCCTTCTTCTCTTGCAGCTTCTTGAGCGTGTCGTTGTGACGATCGAAATCCAATTGCTTGTGGTTTCGCTTCTTGGCCACCTTCTGGATCACCTTGATGACCTCAAGAAGTTGATCGGCGGGGCTGATCACTCGACTTTCGATCATCTCCAGCTCAGGAACCAGGGCCTCCTGCAGATCGCGCACGATCGCCTCATATTCCTCACAGGCCTGGATACCCGCGTGGTTTCCCTCGTCGTGGTAGGAATTGGGGTCGGAAGCCCGACCGGAGATAGGCTTGTAGATTTCGGCGATCGCTTTGGAGAATTCGATTTGGTGGCTTAGCATACCTATGAAAGCCCAGTCAGCTATGTTTCGCCGGTGATCGCGGGGTGGTGGCCCGCATTCCTGCAGCCTGGTCGGCGGGTCGGCCGGGATTCTTGCACATACCATTAATGGCGTCAAAGTATCGCTTGGACTCGTCGTGGAGTTTCTTGGTTTCCTTCTCGAGTTCCGCGAAGCGCAGCTCGGCGTCAGTGTACACCGCATCTTGGGTATTGGTGGCCTTGTTGAACCTTGACATCAACTGATGCGGCGCGCGGGAAATTCCCTTCTGGAAGCCCTTGAAACTCATAGCGAGGGGGGGAGGGGGAGGAGGTGGACGATCTGGAGAGAATGAAGAGGAAAGAAGAAGTGAGGGTTTACAGGGCGGGGTGATCGGGCTTTCCGTTCCCAACTTTCGCTTCAACTATGACATAAGACTGCGGATGCTACAGTTTGTGGCTGTACCTGATTTGCTTCAAGCCCGATTTAGTTACGCTTTCGCTAGTCAGCCCCGTTTTAGTGTGGCGTGGACTCAGCTAGCGGTTCTACGGGCATTTGCGCTTCTTTGGCCCCTTCAGGCAGCCGAGATTCTCAAGATTGGTCTCCAGCCTAAGCTTGGCGTGTATTCCAGGATCTGATCGGCCGTGTTCCTGTCCAGCCCTACCCGAAATGAATATACGGGGCCCTATTCTAATCCCAGTCAGCGGTGGAACCGTGACTGTGTAGTCAGTTTGCAGTTGCGCCAACTAGTTCGCGGGGCCTGCAGGAGTAAGCTGAGAAACTGTTCCAAGGTTTCTGCGCCAGGAACTATTTTCCTAGGCCAAAGGATCCGAGCCATTGATGCGTCCAAGCAGGCGCTCGCAAAGGCATTCAAGTTGAGAATGTTCTTCCCCATGTAAATCTGTGTTCCAGTATTCTGCAAATCGGCTTGCGCTTGGTAAAGTCATCAAGTCATCAAGCCACCAAGCCATCAAGAGATGAACATCCGCGGATCGACCGCGGTAGTGCCTCAGGCGCGATCCCGGGGAAACCATAACGCCGAAAACCTCAACTCCGAATTCCCCGAGATAACGGGAAAAGATTACCGCCTTCTTGGAAACTTCCCTTCTTCCATCTCGATGGTCTATATTGTATCATCAAAATAATGCCTACCACCCCCGCTGCCTGGAGACAGGCCGCCCGCGCCTGCTCAAGGCGTCTGCCTACGCAAAGCACCTGGACCGCCCCTCGTCGCGTTCTCGCCACTGGTTCCCGCGGAGCTCGGTCTTATGTCACAGAGACCAAGGCCGGACAGGCCCAAGTGAACGTCGAGACAGCGATCAAGGATGAGCAAAAGTCGTTCATGAAGCAGGCTGGTGTTGCTCCTGGAAATGTCAACCTGCCTAGCTCTGGCACCTCCGCCGATGCCAGCATGAGCCCTACCGCGGGCATCCTGAAGCAGGCGACTGTTATGGACCAGGGCACCCGCCCAATCTACCTCGATTTGCAAGCGACCACTCCCCTCGATCCCCGCGTCCTCGATGCCATGCTCCCATTCCTCACTGGAATTTACGGAAACCCGCACTCGCGAACACACGCCTACGGATGGGAGTCAGAGAAGGCTGTCGAGCAGGCTCGTGAGCACATTGCCCACCTGATCGGCGCCGACCCTAAGGAAATTATTTTCACAAGCGGTGCGACCGAGAGTAACAACATGAGCTTGAAGGGTGTTGCGCGATTCTTCGGTCGCTCTGGAAAGAAGAAGCACATTATCACTACTCAGACCGAGCACAAGTGTGTGCTGGACAGCTGTCGCCACTTGCAGGATGAGGGTTTCGAGGTCACATACTTGCCTGTCCAGTCAAATGGACTAATCAAGATGGAAGACTTGGAGGCTGCTATCCGACCCGAGACCGCTATTGTCAGTGTTATGGCTGTCAACAACGAGATTGGTGTGATCCAGCCCTTGGAGGAAATTGGCCGCCTGTGCCGCTCTAAGAGGGTCTTCTTCCACACCGATGGTGCCCAGGCTGTCGGAAAGATTCCGCTGGATGTCAACAAGGCAAACATCGACTTGATGTCCATTTCCAGTCACAAGATCTACGGTCCCAAGGGTATTGGTGCTTGCTTCGTTCGCCGCCGCCCTCGTGTCCGTCTGGACCCTCTCATCACTGGCGGTGGCCAAGAGCGTGGTCTGCGCAGTGGTACTCTCGCCCCTCATTTGGTTGTCGGATTTGGTGAAGCTTGCCGCCTCGCCGCGCAAGATATGGAGGTAAGGAATTTGTCGCTTTCATTTTGTCGCTTTCTTTCATGATTATTTATTGCTTTATATCGTCTGAGATCTCGGGCGGTAGCCCCACTCCCTTGAGGAGTGGTGCCTGTTCAATGACGTTCGTGCAGGGGTAATGAAGTTTTGCGATGCGCTCTGTTATTTCGCTTTGCCCTTGAAAGACCTAATGCTGATGACAATGACTCTAGTACGATACTAAGCACATTGACCGCCTGTCGAAGCGCCTTTCAGAGGGTCTGCTCTCCATGGAGCACACCCACCTGAACGGTGATGCCGAGAAGCACTACCCCGGTTGTGTGAACGTCTCTTTCGCATACGTCGAGGGAGAGTCCCTTTTGATGGCCTTGAAGGATATCGCTCTCTCGTCAGGAAGCGCCTGTACTTCAGCCTCGCTGGAGCCCAGCTACGTTCTCCGTGCTCTTGGCAGCAGTGACGAGAGCGCTCACAGCAGTATCCGTTTCGGTATTGGCCGTTTCACATCGGATGCCGAAATTGACTACGTTCTGAAGGCTGTTCGGGATCGTGTCCATTTCCTGCGCGAGCTCAGCCCGCTCTGGGAGTTGGTGCAGGAGGGTATCGACCTGAACACTATTGAATGGAGCCAGCACTAATTCGTTCTTTAATCCCTGATGCTGGTCTTAATTACGCTTGCTGGAGAATAAAAAATACATTTCCCTCGGCTTGGCGTTAGGATCTGATGTAACAACAATGTTTGATGTACAGAATGCAATACTCCCACCAATCCCAAGCAGCATGATTTTTCAAGATTCCCTTTCCAGCTTTTTCAAGTAAATTCATTCCTTCAGGGCTGCGGAAGTTCCGGCAGATCTCGGCCTCCGGGCCCTACAGTCTTAATCAGCGCGTGACCACCGGCTACACTAGAGGATTAGAAAAGAGCATTGCGGGCCTTGCCACTCGGTCTATTTGTCAAAGCATGCGAAATATTACCACGCGGAGTAAAAGGACTCAACTTAAGTCGGTCAAGTACTTCGAGGTGACCGGATATAATTGTGGCTAACTCCGTGAGACAGCCTTGAGGAAATACGCCGGAGGTTATTATGCATTCGGAGTTAGGAATATGCACAAGACCCCGGCAAAATATTCGGACGATAACTCTTATAAGTATTCCCAGTGCAGTCCAAACGTTTAGCACATTCAGCAAAGATAATGAGTATGCATGAAAGAAGCTAGTCTATACTTCGCGCCAACATCAACAGCACGATAGCGACCAATTGAGGACCCAAATATCTCAAAATGTCGAAGCAGTCCCTCCAATACCAACTCTCCGAGAAAGGCGGGCAATTCGCCCTCGTTCAAGTTCCCACCCCAATTCCTGGTCCCAATGAGGTTTCCATCCGCACAAAAGCCATAGGTCTGAATGGAATAGACTGGAAGAGTCGTGCTTTCGGAATCATGATTCAACAATGGCCTGCTATCCTAGGCGTCGACGCAGCTGGAATCGTCGAGGCTGTCGGAAACGAAGTACAAGGCTTCCAGACAGGCGACGAGGTCTTTTGTCTTGCAGGCATGGATTCGCGAAGCGGTGCTTTCCAAGAGATAATGACCGTGCCGGCATACTTTGTGGCTCATAAGCCAGCTAACCTGACTCTGGAACAAGCTGCTTCTCTTCCGTATGATAATATCAAGCCTTTGATTCGAACTATGCATTCATCTATGGACGCAATGCAGTACTAACTTGTCTCAATTGAACAGCGTCGTCGCTACAACTGCTGCTACTGCTATCACAGTCGGTTTAAAGCTGTCATTGCCCCATATGGATCCTCTCAGCACCAATGAACATAATATCAAGTCCGTTCTTGTTCTCGGAGGAAGTTCCGGCGTCGGCGCCATGGCCATTCAATACCTCCGCCTAGCGTTACCAGAAGCAATGATCCTGACAACCAGCTCGAAGCAACACCATGATCGCTTGATCTCTCTCGGAGCGGATATATGTTTCGAAAGAATGTATCAAGATGACCCCACTGACATCCGCGCTGTGACTGCCCGCGGTGCTGGCGTAGACGCAATTCTGGATACGGTCGGTGCGGCTGGTAACCAGCCAGCAGTCTTTGCTGCTCTTAGCCCAAATGGCGCTAGGCTTTATTCACAAGTCATGACTGGGGCTACTATCAAAGTTCCTGAGACTGTTAGTGCAACTGTTGTGTTTGCGAGGCAGATTTTCGGCACCAATGGTGGCCAGGAGATGATTCCGGGGTTGGCGCGTCTGTTTGAGAGTGGGCAGTTCAAGCTTCCAACCGGAGTCGAGGTCGTGGGACAGGGATTTGATTCTATCCAGCCGAGTTTGGAGAGATTGATGAGAGAGGGTGTTAGTGGGAATAAGTTTGTTGTTAGCATTTAGCGTGTTTAATTGGTACCAGCAAGTGGTTATGGGATACTCAGACTCATGATAAATTAAGCCAGAGAAGAAGAAGATACATTTATAGTAGACATGTGTCTGGTGCCAAAGAAATTCGTTGTGAAACTCTCATATTCAGAATAGTTGTTCGTCTCCATGTTCATCATGTAACATTTCCCATGCATCGCTTTCCACATCTCCGTCCTCGCATCAAAATAGCATATTCTCATTAAAGCCATCACCCCACAGCTGGTGCAAGCTCCCAGCTAGGTGCTTCGTGTTGTACTGCGTATTGCTGTCTATTTCCAGGAATTCCAGTGCAGCAAACTGGTCTTTGTGGTTTCGAAGTACACCTCCCCAAGCCGCCAAGCAGTGCCTTGCGGTGAAGAGACTATTCCAAGCATTTCTATTTGAGTTTGCAAGACCGAGAATAATCAATAAATGTTCTCGAATATGTTTCTGATAGAAGACATTGTCAGCAGTTGCCCGTCCACCAGCACTTTTCTTATTCAAACTTACATCAACGGCGCTTGCACGCTGCAGGCTTCCAAGAGACTGATCAACAGAGCGGTGATTTGAGCAGGCCAATGCTATCTTTGTGATGTGATAGTATTGAAGCCCGAGAACTAAAGCAGCATTAGCTATCCGATGAGAATGGCTATCTAGGAGGATAAACAAGACACGGACCATGTACCGGGAAAACCATCCCTATATCTGGTAAAAGCTTCTCGGCGATTTCATGGGAGTGATAGATGGGCGCAAAGGTCTTCGGCTTATTGAAGTACCATCCTTCAACCAACTCATTCAGCTCATTCCAGGCATCTGACTTCTCAGATGCCGGAGCCTCGCTGTTCATATGGAAGAGAGTTCTCGCAACCAGTAGTACAATTTTCTTGGCCCACTCAAAGTCATCTTCTTCTGTTGCATTATAAAACCTGAAAAACTCTTCAAAGTTCGTCCGGGGAGGTGTTTGAGTAACGAGTGAAATATAGATATCCTGGCGAAGATAAAGCCAAGCAGTAGCATCTCGCATTTTACTCGGAGTCTCTGAGGGAGGCTCTCATGTCAGCATACTTGTGATGCCTGTAAGATGACACTGATAGTCATTGTCTGACACAACTTTGTTAGCCTCTTGTGAAGCGGGCAATGCCAATAACCCTCACCGTCCATTTCTTCGAAAAGTCTGAGAATGACTGTTGCTGCCAATACATCATCGCTGCTATGATCGGGTGACGAGAGCGCAGGGATAAGCAATTGAAGAGACTTGCTATGATATTGCAATGCCTCAATCTCATCTTGTCGAGAGAGGAAGCTCAAGTGTCTCGCTGCAAGAGCAATGATTGCGAATCGTAGAACAGGACTATTCAATGCCCGGTAAGGCACGTGCGCTCCATAGTGTTGGTTAGGGTCGGTCACATCTAGCTTCGTGCATGATTTTGATTGGTGAATGCGATTTGGCAAGAGCTGGTAATTGATTAGAAGACTTACCCATGGGGCTATAACCTGACAGAAGTGACGCAAAAGCGAGGCTTCGCGACGAGGCGAAAAGGATTCGCATGGTTCATTGGTAGCATTTCCGGTTGAAGTCCAGTTTGTCATTGAAGGGGTTAGGTCAAAAGGGAGAGCTATTTCGAAGTCATTTTCAGCAATTGGAAGAGACAATTCCCTAACATCACCTTTAGATTTATTGCTCTGCAGCTCCGACTTTTCAGTTGGGGTTGTGCGCTGCTCGGTAGTGCTCGTGCTATTGCCATTTGTTTGTGACGTGGAGGGTGCTAGAGCACTTCGCGGTGAAACAGTATTCTGGGTTTGACATGCTAGCGCGGTGGATGTTGTTTCATCATGAATTTCAACTTTTCTTGTCAGTATAAGTACCCAAAAAGTGATTGACTAAAACATTACGCGTGATCGGAGCGTAAGGCCGAGTAGCGGGCCTTTCAGCCTTTCCATAGCGAAGGCCCTTTTTAACACCCTCTGACTCTGCAGTGTGTTTAAATCTGAATCGAGATCCACGAATACATTCAACTTGTCTTTCACGGCATGTTCGACAAGGGGTATGCCTATCGCCTATATTTGCAATTAGTGAAACTTGCTAATGTAGGGGCCTTCAAGATGTGTTCTTACATTTCCGGTGGCTTTCTACACGCTTTCTCAGACACCCATAAGAGTAAAATTATACGGTCATCTTGATCCCGGCTATACTTACCGCGGCAACTCTGACTTCGGACCAATTAGCTTTCATCCATCTTTATATCCGTGCAGACATGATAATAACTATACCAACAACTTATCCGACTCGGTTTTTCGTGTTTAGCAGTTAGATTCGGGGTTCTTCTCGTCTTGACTGTCATTTCGCCGCATTCATTAGCTGAAGAAGTAAGAAGTGTGAGAACCCTTCCGGAGAACAATTTCAAAGCCACGACGTACCCCGCAATCTGGTGGTTGGCACTATGGGGGATTGTGGAGTTCGCCCAAAAAGGCAATTTTTTACGCAACTTTCAAACCAGGTTAGAAACCGACGCCAAGAAATTTGGAGAATTCCATAGAATGCGGGGATACCGACATCGAATATTACAATACTAAGGGCACTGAGAAAACTGCCATGCTTGTGGGGCGTAGCATTGAAAGTACAATGGCTAGAAGCTAAACAATATGGAAATATATGGAAACATTGAACTAGTTGAGATCTCAAAAGTCACTTTATTTGCTTGATTTGATGGCATCTAGTATGTACACGTGTGTATGGCAATGAATTCAAACCATAACCCATTGCTGCCCCGTTCAAATCCGTAGCTTTAGACGTTGAGCTGTGATTCTCGCTGATTGGAGCTAGGCGACACACTCTCGTCACCGAAGACTTCATCCAATTGCTCTAACGTCTTCCCTCCAGTTTCCGGGAGCAAAAAGACAGCCCAGAGTCCGGCGAGAAAGCAGAAAGCGGCGAAGAAAATGTAGATTCCATAGCCAATTGAGGATAACATGACAGGGGTCACAACTCCCACTATGAAGTTCGAAATCCAGGTGACAGCCGTAGCCAAGCCCACACCTTTGGCGCGAGAATAATTTGGGTAGACTTCAGATGGCAGTGACCAGCCAAGCGGTGAATAGGTCACACCGTAGACACTGATGAAAACGAATGCCATAGCCACACAGGCCCATCCTGCTGTTTTATGGGAAGTCCAATCACTGCCATAAGTTGCATCGAGGACTGCGATGATTATGTAGACGGCAGTGTTTCCGAATCCACCGACTATTGCGAGTGGCTTTCGGCCGACCTTGTCGATAATGACAAAGCAGACACAAACAGCAACAAGTTGGAGAATGTTGAAGATTCCAGATAGAACGAGTGACATCTCTGAGGTTTGGCCGATATCTTCAAAGAGCGTTGGGGCATAATAGATGAAAGCGTTGATACCTGAGAATTGTTGGAAAAAAGTGACACCACAGGCCACTGTAGTTCTGCGCCAGTTCCGGCGAGCGAATAAGTCAGCCCAGGAGCTTAGCTCCAGCTTGAAGCCGGTGAGACCTGGGTAAATGAGTTCTTGCATCCGCTTCTGCGAAGCAATCTCGGTGATGATTTCACTGAACTCTGTTTGCACTCGCTCGTCGGTCCGAGGAAGACCCCGGAGTTTTGATAAACTTGCTAGGCATTGCTCCTGGCGGTCTACCAAGGCTAGCCATCGCGGAGAATGTGGGAAGATGTGAATTCCAACTCCCAAAATTGTAGCACACACCATTTGCAATCCGAATGGTAGGCGGAAAGAAGCTTGTCCATCAATGAATCTTGTGCCGAATGTCATCCAATATGCGACAACAGCGCCGGTGACAAGTGAGATTGACTCAAGAATAAGTAATGTTCCTCTTAAATTGGGTGGTGATATTTCGGAGATGTATAACGGAGCGCCCTATGCATTGAGTAGAAGGTTAGAACAAGGTTGGTACGAGAGATCTAAAGTGAACATCATGCATACCATTGCTAATGTACCCACACCGATACCACCAATTGTTCTCCCAGCGACAAGAGCACCATAATTCTGCGCTGCAGTCTGTATGATAGCGCCGAGATCAAAAACTATCACGGCTACAGTCAAAGCATACTTGCGGGATATGCGGTCAGCCAAGTACGGCATGATCAGACATCCAACAAAAGCTCCGAGCAATAACATCCCCGTCATGAAGCCTTTTCCAAAAGAAGAGACAGCTTGCGGAAATTGCTCATGGAATTCGTCCATGACATTGATGATAGAGATCACACCCTGGTCATAACCAAAGGAGAAACCTCCCAAGGATGCGAGGGCTGCCGCTCCAAAGACATACCCGGAACTGATCAGGCCACGAATCCCGCTTGGTCCATATGAGGTTCCCTCGACGGTAGCATGGGGATATGAGGGTGACTTCTCACTCAGCTCCTCATGTTCAGCTACCCCAAAGCCATCGCCCTCACTAGGACCAAGCTTCTGTTGTTTTGTTGAAGACATTGAATTTGAATGGTTTGTTCCAATTCAATATGAATTGAATCACTGGGAAAGGCGTGAAAACGGCAACCTTATAGTAATTTCAAAACCCGGCACGATATGCCTTGGCTAGTGCTCGGCTTCCAACCGAGTCGTGATTCGACTCGTGTCAAATTCCCTCTCTGCATTCCCCGCACGGTATTAAACCCCATGGGGGTGTGGGGGCATTACGGATATATCCCCTTTGGCTGAATTATAGCGCGATTGTGAGGCGCTTCTCCAGGGAATGATGGCATTTTCGCCAGAGTTGAAGATAAGCAGGCTGTGATTGGTTGCGTAGAAGATGAAGATCAATGTGGTCCCTGGGGACTTTTTACCCGCGGGGAAAACTGCTCTATGGGATGATTTAGCCCGCCAATCAACAACACGGAAGTGGTGGAGATAGAAGTCGACTAATCTTTATTAGTTGTTTTCGTACTTGCTTGTTGGACGACAGCAGCCAGTGTTTGCGGAAGAAATCACCCAGAAGAATAATCTCAAAGCACCACAGCTTCAATAACCGTCGGACCCCGACACAGCCCCTTTGCATTTGAGTAATGCCGCTTTACCTGTTGGAGAAATCTGCTCTTTGTAGTAGACATATTGGGCACATGATTCATGGATTTTCAAGGTCTGTGACATTTCGAGCTATGGAAGTTTCTATGTGGGCACTGGTAGAGAAACATCAATGAAGGCGTGCTCTTGGATTCGTTCACAGCTCTTGCCAACATCGACTATCCGACACGATGGGTCTACGCAGCACAGAGATATCCACTGTAAATGAACATATCTATTATATCGCTCCGAGATCAATATCTTCATGCTATCGATAAATAAAGAGAGACTTACCCTCTGACTATCACGTTAGATACCCCTCCTTCGTCGAAACTTCCAACCCACAGCTTAGTATGCTCGGGCTCCTACTTTTCACCGGAACTGCCTTAGCAGCCTTCTTCTACGTATTGATTCTTCCCGTGGTTAATTATTTCCGTGATCCGAAAGGCCTCAGAAGATATCCCGGATATTCGCCTTTATCGGGATTTACTGATCTTCGCCACTGCTACCTGTCAGCATGCGGCTATCGCTCAAAGGATTTACACGAGGCGCACAAGCAGGCACCAATCTTGCGAACGGGACCAAATTCCCTCTCGTTTGGCGACATCCGCGCCATCAAGGACATTTACGGACACGGTACCAAGTGCGTCAAGGACCTGAACTATACTATCACGAGTGGCACACATACGAATCTCTTCGATGTTGTCCACAAGGAGCACCATGCTGGAAAGCGCAAGCTACTCTCCGCCGCAATTGCAATCAAAAACCTAGAGCAATGGGAGCACAAAGTGGCTCATACAACTCGGCGACTTCTCAACTCGATCGACTCCCACTGTACACTCCCTTTGCCGACCGGCCAGACTATCCCCGACCCTCAAGACATCACGCTCGATTTCGGCGAGCAGGTTTACTTCTTTACGATTGAGGCAATCAACTACCTCGCCTTGTCATCGCAGATGGATCTTTTCGACAAGGGTAATGATGTGGTGACCGCCGAGAAACCCGACGGAACACTGTACAAGGCCCTCTATCGGGACTCACAAAACCATGCTGCACTGGCTCCTTCAGTATTTGTTTGGGACTACAAGCACTTCCCTATTCTGAAGAAACTTTCCAAGCTTAGTCCGAAATGGCGCGATATCTGGAAGAGAGGGGAGCCCTGGGGCGATATCGTCCATCACCAAGCTGCTACACGCCTCCGAAGATATATGGCAGGTGAGAAGCTAGATGACTTCTTCGAGTCATTGATGGAGGACAAAAAGCACAGCCCCAACAATCTTGAATGAGGTGAGATTATGGCTGAAGTCGGTGGTCTTATCAATGCTGGTGCCGACACTACCTCTATTGCATTAACGAATGTGCTGGAATTACTTCTTCACAAGCCCCATAGTCTCCGAAGCCTACGAGAGGAGGTTGATGAAGTTCTCGACGAAGACGAGGTCGTTGCCTCTTATGATAAGGTCAATCGACGAGAGTCTCCGTATCAGCCCCCCAACATCAGCTGGTCTTCCGAGACGTACCCCACCCGAGGGCGCGGAGATCTTGGGCCAGTTCATTCCTGGTGACACGACGGTGTATATGACTATCTATGGGACTCATCGGGATCCTGAGATCTTCCACAACCCCGATGAATACCGACCAGAGAGATGGATGGATCTTGAGGAGAGGAAGCGCATGGAGCCATATTTCATCCCATTTTCTACTGGTGCACGAGGGTGCCTCGGTCGGAACATTTCATATCTGGAGCAGATGGTTGTCCTCGCGTCAGTTGTGCACAGATATGAGTTTGCATTGCCCAGTCCTGACTTCGAGCTTGTTCGGCAGGAGGCTTTCAATCTTCTTGTTGGGGAACTGCCTTTGAAGGTTTGGTATCGCAACATGAGGCCAAATTGATCGAATGGGTTGGGGGGAAGGTAGAGAACTATAGAAATGAAAGACCTGACCATTGTGAAAGAATGACCTTGGTAGAAGAGAATGTACATAGACAAGTACAACAGAGTCACCTGACCTGCTCGATGGCTTACTCATCTACAGTCACGTGGAGGTACATTGCAGTCATCGTGCTCAGATCTCCGGTGGCGTGCTCAAATATCCTGTACGGCAGGACACAGGGAAGCAACGAGTCTCCTGGATATCTGTACAACTGCAAGTTTGCTGAGTAGACAGGACTCAAGTTGAAGTCGGAACAGAACTGCCTGAAGTAGACATGACGTTGGCCCCGGAAATCTGGGGATCTCGGCCCCTGTTCACCGTGAGCCAAAAGGTTTTAGCGTCGGTATCGGCGATTGCGTAGGGGCGCTCGCTTAACGACCGGAATCGGCGAGAACGCACTCAAAGGCCTCTAAAACGAGACTCCGGTTCATTCTCTAGCACCCACGCTAGTGAGACTAGTTGAGCACCCAAATCGCTCGCACTCATACTATCCCGCCGTCCCGCTAGACCGCAGCTGCATGTAACTGCGCGTGGAGGCCCGGGCCCTTGGCTTTATATTTAAGCTCGTCTATAATAAACCTAGTCTACGAGGTTCTTTTCCTCTTATTGATCTCCCCAAGGCCTCTAAAGGACACTCACCCTCCCCGACCCGCATTTCCCCTCCCAATGTCTTCCAAGGTCTCCGGCCATCTATATCCCCTACATTCTCATCCTATATCGGACCCAGGCGGCCCCGACCCAGATGGCTGCTTCCCAGGCTTGTGCCAGGCCCGCCCGGTGCTTAGAAATGCCTCGTCACGGTCTATTACGTGCTATCTCCCGCGTTGATTCTGCGAAATCTCTGTTGAATGCAAATGAAAACATTTCTGGATTAACTCCGCATTCTTGTTTCTGCTCGGCCAGAACTCCGGTTCAAAGTATAACTACACCGAGGATTCTCGTAAAACTCCTCGAGTCCTCCGCTTGTTCCCGGCCTCGAAATAGTCTTTCGGAAAACGCAGATTAATCTCCCGCCACCGAGAACTCGTCTGACCCCTCTCAGGGGCCTGGTTCCTGTTCTTCTGACGTCTCGTGCTTTCCCGCAACCGCTACAAACGCAGCGTCGCAAATTGAGAACCCGCGTTTCCGCTGAGTTGTTCCTGCTCGCTTCAACTACCGTCTGCTTCGGAGTTGATCCGATTCTCACGCGCAGTCTCATCTCTCAACCTCGAGTCTGAATGGAGTGAAATAAACCGGTCTCCATCAGGAACGTGCTCTCGTGACACTTTTACTCTTTTCCGCTTTCGGCCGCATATTCTTACACCATGCTTCCACCATTCTCTTTGGAAGACTACGGCATTTCGCCTCAGTATGGATTTCTTCCGGCTGAGCCGCCACTGAGCCGACTGCCAAATAAGTACTATGCCAAATGGGAGACCATCGTCGCCAACCTCCAGCCCTTGCTTCTGAGCAAGCGCATCCGGTCCATGATAGATGGCATGCCGGTCCTGTCCACGGAGCACCTGCAGGATGAGCCAGAATGGCGTCGCGCTTATGTCGTGCTTGTCTTTATGCTTCATGGCTACGTTTGGGGTGGAGATCGCCCAGCATCGGTATGTTCCGCCAAGTTATTCACTGGAACGTGTACTAATATCTCATCAACAGAGAGTTCCTCCTCAACTGACTATTCCCCTATTTAAAGTCTGCGATCATCTGGACCTTCCACCTGTCGCTACTTACGCCGGTGTCTGTCTCTGGAATTATAACCCTATACTCGGCGAAGAGCCAACAGGCGAGCTAGAGGACCTGGCTTGTCTGCAAACATTCACCGGATCCCTCGACGAACAATGGTTCTACCTCGTCTCCGTCGCTATAGAAGCCCGTGGCGCACCCTCTATCCCCCTCATGCTTGACGCTATTACCGCAGCTCACGCTGGCAAAGTTGACGTTGTCACGGATTGCCTGCAGGAGTTCGCCGGCATTATCGACCAAGTGACCGAGATTCTTCAACAAATGTACGATAACTGCGACCCATATGTCTTCTATAACCGCATCCGACCATACCTCGCCGGCAGCAAGAATATGACCGAAGCGGGCCTGCCCAAAGAAGGCCTGCACTATGACGACGGCACCGGCGTGCCTATTTACCGACAATACGGAGGAGGAAGTAACGCACAAAGCTCATTGATTCAATTCTTCGATATTATACTAGGAGTTGAGCACAGACCGACTGGGGTGTCACGAAACGACGAAGCCCCGAATGCCGAGGCTAAATCAAAGGCCAGTCACGGTTTTATTCATGAAATGCGCGACTACATGCCCGGTCCACACCGGCGCTTCCTACAAGACGTCGAAGCCATCGCGAACATCCGAGAATTCGTGGACACAAACCGCAATAAGCGAGGTCTCGTGCTCGCCTTTGATGCCTGTCTAGCAACATTGCGTAATATGCGCGATAAGCACATCCAAATCGTATCCCGCTATATCATCCTCCAATCGCGTGGAGCGCGCCGGCAACCATCACAATCCAGCTCTGCTAAACCTGATATCCCGTCCGCGCCCATGAACCTTGCTACCGCCGCGCCATCCGACAAGAAGAAACTCCGAGGTACAGGGGGCACAGCTCTGATCCCTTTCCTCAAGCAAGCACGCGATGAAACCGGCGAGGCGGCCGTTGATGCCTGGGCACAACGTCTCCTCAGCAACGGTCCAGCACTTACTACCTCAGCACCGCTGAGTAAAGTCGGCGAGCACCCCGACGGCAATCTCGAAGTCGTCGGGCTCTGCGGAACATGGACCGCGACGGAAAGCGAAGGTGGCATCTGTCACTGGTGATTGCCTTCACTTTCTTTTTCACTTTTTTCACTTTTCTCACGACGATTTACGACCTATCTGGAGCGATTACATCTGCATTGAACCCCGTCTCACGTTGCTCAACGCCTTCGGTGATGGGAATGGTGTTCCCGTGACTTCATTTGATACCGCTTACATTTGCGGTTAGTTTTATTTGTACATACTTCTATCGAATAAGACTGTGGTCATATTGAATCAGACTGGACCATCCAATTAGTAGACTATTGTTCACCGACGAAGCATAGAGCGTTGGGAGAATTGATCATGATGACTAAGAAATTATACAGTGCACAGGTGACTCAGAGCGATTGGCCCCAGGGGTCTTATTTCTTCCCAAATTCACGTGCGATCGCTTTCATTCACTTCATTATTTTTATTTTCCAATTACAAACCAAGTGCAAGAAGATACAGTCAGCTTTTACATAGTTTGGCAGCATATCCAACTTCAAACCTTGGACTGGGTCCAAAAACATCAAAACAATGGCCACTGAAGGAGCAAGATTGGTGCAAGTCTCGCTCTTCTCATACGGACATGCCAATGGTCCTATAATACATCAACCGAAAGAGGCTCTTTTTCAAAAAACCCTAGCTTACAATATTCGACACCTGCCGAATCCACCGCGTCATCTACGGGCTAAATCAACGGGCTTGTCGCGGCGACTCCAGAAGGAGTTTCTTCAAAATGATAATGTTGAGGCTTTCCTGGTTAGGGTCCAAGAGGAGCTTTTTGATATAATCAGGGAGGGATTCGACCAGGGTTCACGTTCAAATAGACAGAATGAGAGTGAAACAGAAGTTGTGAAGGATGCGGATGTGGGGGCCGATGGACAATCTGAATTGGATGCGAAAATAAGTGCCAGCAACGGGACTGTCAACGAAGATTCAGACATCTATATAACGGTGACAGTATGCTGTGAAGAAGGGCAGCATCGAAGTGTGGCATTTATCGAAGAATTGTCCCGAAGGTTGTCAGACTTTAGGCATGGCGATGGCTTGAGGAAATGGCAGCTAAATGTCGATATTACACATCGTGATATCGCAGATCCAGAAGACCCAGAGCAGTCATCGGGCCAAAACAAACGGCCAAATAAGGCACAAGCGAAGTCCAGGCAGAAAGAGCGGCGCGACAAGGGCAATAGATACAAAGAGTGTGTTGAAGATGATGAGGGCTAGTCACTATGAGTCTAGAATGTCAATGTCTTTGAGTTTCAGTCTATGGAGCCTATTACTAGACCCTTTTTCTTTTCTGGGATTTAGTCATGAATCTTTGAAAATCGCGAGCTGAAGTTTGGATCTTCATTTCATTGGTCATTAAAACCTAGCATTCTAGTTGAATCTGCTTTAGAATTTCCCTCAAGGTTTATCTAACAACATAACCACCATCAACCACAATATCAGAACCGGTTGTATATGAGCTGGCATCGCTAATCAAATAAACATAAGCACCCTTAAGCTCCTTCGCAATACCCACACGATCCATCGGAATCAACGATCTCCACAAATCCTTCGTCGCCTGCGGAATATAATCGCTGAGACCTGTATCGATGTATCCCGGCGAGACGGAATTGACTCTCGCGAAATCCCTCCATTCATTCGCCAATGACTTCGCAAAATGAATACATCCCGCTTTCGCAACATTGTACGAAGTCTGCTCCTGGGGATAGTTGGCAATATGGCCCGACATGGACGAAGTAAGAACAAACGATCCCGTCTTGCGCTCTTTGAAGTGCGGACCGACAGCCTTAGCGCAATAGAAAGGACCGTTTAAATCTACTTGAATGATCTTTGTCCAGTCCTCGACACTTCCATCGGAGACACCAGAGCTAGCTGCTTGGCCTGCGTTCGCGACGAAGCCGTCAATTTGGCCGAAGTCGCTGATAACTGATTGGACTAGTTTTTCGACGGAGCTGTAATCGCAGATATCGCAGTAGTAGGCCTTTGCTTTAACGCCAAATTCCCGAGCTAGAAGCTCTGTGTTCTTTTTCGCTTCTTCGTCTCGAGTGAAATAGGTAGTGGCGACTGAGGCTCCTAGCTCGGCACAGCCCCGAGCTACCTCGTAGCCGATACCACGGCTTCCCGAAGCGCCGGTGACGACAACAACCTTGCCCTTGAGGCTGAAGAGGTCGGATAAGCGATCTTCCTTCGGGATAGGGATAGGCATTTTGAAATTCGATATGACGGAGGAAAGAATGGGCTGGAAATTGAGATCAAGTTGGAGAAGGCCGGGCGGGGCGAGGGGCTGTTCTAAAAAGCACGTTCGCGTTTTCGATAACGGCGAGGGACTTTTGAATGTTACTTTTATCATGTAAGGTAAACCGAAGAAAGTAAATTTGCCGTTCAGAAAGTGGGCAGCGCTGTGAGTCTCGATCAACGTGGAGCCATGGATAAACGCTCGAGAATGGTTCCATGTGGAGCCGCTAGAATTTCCTAAAAGAGCTACATGTCCTACGATCGATGTCGGCGCGACACATATGCTTCCAATGCTTTGAATTTTTGGTAGATCTGTATGAGATGTGGGTATTGAATGGAGGGGTAAGAATTGGGGGAGGAGGGGTATCTATAAAAGGTGCTGGAGGGGTCATGGTGGAAATCCAGAAACTACTTGCGCTTCTCACACACACATTCACATTATGGAGGTATGCAACAGCGCTGAACGACCTTAAAGAACTTTGCTAATTTTTTTTTTCTCAATCTAGAACCCCTCATTCGTCTTGCGCGCCATCAAGGACGTTGTCATTGAAGACCGTCCCAAGCCTGTCCTCAAGGACCCTCACGATGTTATCGTCCACGTTGCGCAGACCGGTATCTGCGGCAGTGATGTCCACTACTGGCAGCGGGGACGCATTGGCGACTACAAGCTCACAGGACCTATGGTCTTAGGTCATGAGAGTGCAGGCGTTGTCGTCGAAACCGGCGACAAAGTCACCAGCCTCAAGCCCGGCGACCGCGTCGCGATGGAGCCCGGTGTCCCCTGTCGCCGCTGCGAGTACTGTCGCAAGGGTTCCTACCACCTTTGTGGCGATATGATCTTCGCCGCTACCCCTCCATGGGATGGTACATTGGCTAAATACTACGTGAACGCCGCAGACTTCTGCTACAAGGTTCCCGACTCGATGACTCTGGAGGAGGCCGCCATGGTTGAGCCTGTATCTGTTGCCGCAGCTATCGCTAAGACTGCCGATCTGCGGGCAAACCAGACAGTCCTTGTCCTTGGATGTGGACCTATCGGTGTGCTCTCTCAGGCTGTCGCAAAGGCCTACGGCGCCAAGACAGTCATTGGTGTTGATGTTGTCCAGTCGCGATTGGATGTCGCCAAGTCATATGGCACCGATCATGTTTTCTTCCCTCCTCGCGCTGCTCCAGGAGACGACCCAATGGAGCATGCCGAGAAGGTTGCGCTCCAGATGAACAAGGAGCTCGGTCTTGGCGATGGTGCCGATGTGGTTCTGGAGTGCTCCGGCGCTGAGCCTTGTGTTCAGCTCGGTATCTACGCTGCGAAGCGTGGGGCTACCTTTGTGCAAGCTGGCATGGGTAAGGAAGTTATTAGCTTCCCTATCACTGCTGTCTGCACTCGAGGTTTGATCATTAAGGGGTCTATCCGTTATCTCGAGGGCTGCTACCCTGCTGCTATTGATCTCATTTCGAAGGGTAAGATCGATGTCAAGCGATTGATCACAAACCGATACAAGTTCGAACAGTCCGAGGAGGCTTTTGAACTTGTCAAGGCGGGTCGTCAGGACGTGTTCAAGGTTATGATCTCTGGTGTTGGCTTTTAAATAAATGATGTGACGAGTTGATGTTCTTAGAGACGTGGTGAAACTTTATGTTTGGTTCAGGTTTGGGTTGAAAGAAACGGGTTTAAAAGGTATACATAGAATAGAACAATCCAAAGTTTGGTACAAAAACGTGTTTTATCTCATTTGCGCGTTCACAGAGCATTCATCATAATAGGAACATACCGCTCGGTTTTGAAGCTTCAAGATTCATCCATAGATCCAAGTGAAACCCCCCACTCTTGCGATAAATCAGTCATCCGATAGCCTGTAAAGACACCCAACCTATTTTCTATCGATTCCAACAGTTGGAGTATAATTTTCCTTTCATCTATACCAGACACGCATCGTCCCGCGAAGTATAGTGGCTGGATTAGATATTTTTGGACAACTTGGTTCGGCATCCCGTTTGCAATAGCGACAATTCCCATCGAATGTTGAGCAAGATCACGCTGTAAATTATTACACATGCTCAGTAGATCTCTTGACTCGGACAGTTGCAGTGCAAGAAATTGTTCCCGTGGCTGATTCACAAGTAACAAGATCCTCGCCATGTGGTAGAAGCCCATTGCAATAGCACTTGCTTCCGTACCGAACCAAATTTCAGGAAGCTCCAGCCCTTCTGTATGATCCCGTGGAGTTGGATAAAGTTGGGGAAGAGCATCACAAGATTCAGTCACGAAAGCGCGATGCCAGTCACCGAATTCCATATCGAGGTGAGCCCAGTGAGGAGAAGCGCCGCGATCGTGGTTGATTAATTTGCAGAGTAATCGAATGAGGGCTTTAAGATAGGTCCCTTGTGGATTTTGTTGATCGATATATTGGATTGCCAATTGGCCGTTGTTATCGAGAGGAAGCCCCATCCTCTGCCAAAGAGACAAGCCGTTCGGGTCCAATCGACATGGTTGATTTAGTACGACTGGGTTGAACACGTGAGCTTGCGTGGCTGTTAGGTTAGAAAGGGCGCGACTTACGGTTATTTAAGACATCATTCAGAGCAAAACTCCAGAAAGAGGTATCTAATGCCCTCGAAGATTGTGGAAGCTCGTAAAAGTCATCTAGAGTGACTGGGCCATGGTCTTGAGGTAGAAGCAGCTTGTTTATGCCGTCCAGATGACCACTGCACGCTCGTATCGTGGCACTCAAATCTTCGTATGTGCAGAGGATCGAGGCCGAAAGTATTCTAAAGGCCAACGATGAAGGTCCTTGCTTATCGACTTCATAGTTATCACCACCGGCTTGTTGGTAGACATCCCGAGGGGATATATGGGTGTTCGAACTTGGAGTATGGGATATTTGTTGTGACATGAGCAATATCGCTTTTTCATAGTATTTTGCACCATACCACAGAAAGTCAAGGCCGGGAGTAAGTAGTCGGGCTGCAGTGATTCTCGACTGGGGTGTCAAATTTGTCGCCAGAGTCGAATCCTTCATTTGACCAAGCTGCTTTGCTGCCAGCGCACAAGCCGAGTATCGCAAAAGTTGACTTTGACTACCCAATCGAACAATATTCTGAGAAAGATAGGATCCTTGATTGCCAAAGACATCTATCCATTGACCAGCACCTTCAGCAAAATGCCGAAAGAAAAAGCGCACTTCGACGTCATCACGTCTATTTGTCTCCAGGGACCCAGCCGCTGTGGTAGATGAATGAGAAAACACGGAGTTTGGTATGGTTGGGGGGTCTGGTGCCACTATGGGACTGTATGAATTGAAGGAATGAGGCGATGGAGTATATGATGTTCCTGCATCAAGGTCTGCATGTCTTGCAGTGACTTGCGTAAAGTTCCGTTCAGGGACGGTTTCATTCTGCTGAGCCCGCAGCAAGTTGTCCGGCGAAGCAGGGCTATCAGCTGCAACGACTTCTTCAACCCAGGCTTGGCTATCTATAATGGCAATTAGAAAACACAAGATTCATGAATCGGAAGACAAGACAAGCCTACCGATTTGGCTAGATGGCACCTCAGCATCCGCAGGGTCCTCTCGATGTTCCGCAATCTGGGGCCCCGGATCTTGAGCGTTTGGGGATGTTCCCCTGACGGATGGACCCGTTGAGGCTGTAAAGGGGTGTAATCGAAAGAGGCCATCGATGATCTTGCACTTCAGTCCGCTCCGTGAGCACTGTGTGCACGTAGGCCGCTTCTCGTCACACTTGATTTTGCGCTTTCGGCAATCAGGGCTATCGGCGTCAATACTGATCGTCCGCCCTCCAATGACAAAGACTTACCAGCTTTTCCGGGAGCGTTGCGGGATGTCGCGTCGTTCTGGCTTAGACCGTGGGGTCCTGCTCTGCTCTGACGTCGGGGCCATGCTTTCTGCCCTATTTGATCTCATCAATTGATAACCCCGCGTCAGCTTCGCAGGGATCAATGCTAACACAACTGCGGGTTACAGGCTGCATGACATGAGGCGTTTCCCCATGCGACTTCGGATGGACAAAACCGGGGCTGTGGGGAAGACTCGAACTGGGTTTTGGGGTAGTCGCCAAAACTTCCAAATCAAGAAAATTTACCGACCCGGACTTCACTTGCTTCGGATTGTTCGCGTATGCAGATCGGGTCTATTCCGATATTCAGCGGTCGCTATCGATAATGGATGTGGAGGGGCACATGGAGGGGTAGTTGAGGAAGCTCAACGAGGACCTGTGGGATACTTGGTACATTTAAGAGATTGCCCGCAACAAAGTCCTGAACAAGGCACCTGATTTTCTCCGTTACAACTATTCAGCAAATTCCCTCACTTATTCGTCAAAATGCCTCTCTATCAACCTCCTGATGTCAATGCGCATGTCTTGTCGCAGTTCTCATTAGGCGGCAAAGTCGTTGCTGTCACTGGCGGCGCCCGCGGCATTGGCGTGGAAGTCGTCCGTGGCGTCGCTGAGGCTGGCGCAGACGTTGCGCTTATTTACACAAGCTCAGACGATGCACCTGAGACTGCGGCCAAGATCGCTAAAGACACCGGAAGAACTATTCGTGCATACAAGTCTGATGTGACGGTCCGCAGTGACATTGCCGCGACCATCAACAAAGTCGCAGAAGACTTTGGTCACTTAGACGTTGTAATTGCCAACGCCGGAACATGTACCAACAAGCCAAACTTGGAGTATGATGAGGAGAGCTGGGCCCGAGACAACAGAGCCAACTATGACGGTGTTATGTGGACAGCCCAAGCTGCCGGCAAGATCTTCAAGAAGCAAGGAAAAGGAAACCTGATCATCACGGCTTCCGTGAGCGCTATCCTGGTCAACATTCCACAGACTCAATGTGCATACAATGCCTCAAAGGCTGCTGCTGTTCATCTGGCTAAGAGCTTGGCGGTTGAGTGGACCGACTTTGCCCGTGTCAACTGCATCTCCCCTGGCTTCATCATGACAAAAAGTGAGTATCAAAATCTCTTAATTCCCCCCATCTCATGGTCAGTACTAACATCTCCTTATAGTGCTCACTCAACAGCCACGTGAGCTTTTTGACCAATGGATGTCCATGATCCCGGGCCGCCGGATCTGCGATCCTGCAGAACTAAAGAGCGTAAGCACTTTCACTCTTCATACAGTCGTTTCGGCCCGCTGACTTCCATTTAAAATAACAGGCATATGTGTTCCTTGCCAGCGACGCATGCTGCTATATGACTGGATCAAACATGGTCATTGACGGTGGCTACACTCTTCCTTAAAAATTACAAGTCACCCGCGATATACGGTGCTCAACATAGATATGCTATAGAAGAATATGAATTTCTCTGATTTAGATAACGGATCGCTCTTTCACTGGTAAGATTTGATAAAACTTCCATTCCTCAGGTATTTGGTATTATTCTTGTCGTCTCAGGTAGAAGTCATTATGAGTAAAAAGAGTAACGAAACAGCAGTACGGAGTAGTCTAAAGTGCCACCAATGTCAAAACCGCATCTAGCTTCACGTTTGTCTCGCCCGTTTTGATCAACCCCTGCACCATTCTTACCTCTGTTTTTACGAGGCAATTAACCAAGCTTGAAAAATGCCTCACAAAGTTAGAAGATCGTCATATCTCCATGTTCACATTCCTGAGGCCGGCCGTGACGCCAGCGGAAAGAAACCGTCGATGGCCTGATCGGGCATCCGCAACGCCGTCCTCGGCCATGAATACACTCGTAGAAAGCCCCGCTAATTCGATTTCCCGGGGACGTTCCAAGGATTTCGGGAAGTTAACTCGGGCTGCCGACGTGTCGACCGGATAGTCCGGTCAGGCAACTTCGGCTTCAACCCGGACCAAAGGAGAAGCTTTCTTTTTGCACCTTCAACGTCTTTCTCTTTGGTGGCCACTAGCTAGGAGTATAGACCCGGATGTAATAACGCGACGAATTTCCTCGTAGGAACTATTTCTTATTCTCGACTCGGGCACTGTTACCAATAATGAATATAAGGTTGAACTCCGTGACTACGTGCAAGGGCCCACTTTCTCTCAAAGGTGACCCCGTAGTGCCATCATTGTCGCCAAAATTTCCTTTTCCATCCTTTCCAAACGGTAGCCCCCGTACTTTCTCGCTCTCCACATCCCCGGATCTTGGAAGATGTTGATTAGGTCACCAACAGTCTATCACATAGCCTCACCATGATGTACGGTTCAGTTGGTGTAAATAAATATCCTTCGGGTCACACGATTATCATGCCCTTCCAAGGTTGAACAAAGAGAAAAGTTCATCGATCCTGGGAGCAAACTTTGTCTTGTCTACAGTTGAGCTTGAACAGCTACCGGTGACATGACGGTTTTGAACATTAACAGAGGTGGAAAACCGTACTTCGGGCTAACAGGGGGATGGCTTGTTGTCTGGATCACGGTAGGTGTTTTTGATGTTGCGATGACTATAGTCAACTAACCCATTGTTTTAGGTTGCATGTGCAACGGACATGACTCTCTTTGGCTATGATCAAGGTCTATTCAGTATGTGTTGTGATCACTTGTCATTGCGTGGAAAGATATCTAATGTTGATCCTCTTAAAGGTGGTGTTGTCATTTCAGACGACTTCCTCACGATCCATGATTTAGTCGGTCCAACGAAGACGAAGACCCTCTCAACAGCCACCGCTATCTATGACATTGGCTGCTTTTATGGTGCCATCGCGGCCTTCACTTTGGGAGAAAGACTTGGCCGGATCAAGTCGATTCTTTATGGAACAACCATCATGATGGTTGGCACAATTCTTTGTGCAAGTTCTTTCTCATTGCCGCAGATATTTGTGGGGAGAGTAGTCCTTGGGTTAGTCTATCATTACTTGTATTTCTGCCTCGACAACAACGGCTACTGACAGCGTTTTGATTTACGACAGTCTCGGCAACGGTATCAACACCGTCAGCGCTCCTTTGCTGCAGGCAGAGACAGCCAACGCTAGATGGAGAGGTCGATTGGTCATGTTGGAAATGCTTATGAATATTGGAGGATTCATGGTGGTGAACTGGATCAACTATGGTCTTTCATTTGTTGGTGGTGCCGTTGATTGGAGGCTTCCTATCGCTCTCCAGATGGTTTTCATTCTAGTATTGTTTGCCACTGTTCCATGGCTGCCCGAATCTCCACGGTAGGGACCATTTCTCCTCAGAGCAATCTCTCCAAGTGAATGCTTACTGACAAATATCCGGATCAGATGGCTCATAGCACACGATCACGAAGTTGAAGCCATTCAAGTCCTCGCGGCTCTGGAGAACAAGTCAGTCAACGATCCCTATATCGCGACTTTGCGAAACGAAATCGCCTACACCATCCATTACGAACGAGAAAATGTTGTGGGCTGGTTACAGCTCTTCAGTCCGAAGAAAAATGGAAATTCAACAAAGACTCTGCGTCGATTACTTCTGGGAGTCGGGACTCAATTCATGCAGCAGTTCCAAGGCATCAACATCATGTCATACTATCTTCCGACTGTACTGACAGATTCAGTCGGCACCACACAAGAGATGGCCCGTCTATTGACTGCTTGCAACGCAGTTGTCTATTTCGTTTTCACCTGCATGTCAGTTCCCTTGGTTGAGAAAGCGGGCCGTCGTGGTCTCATGCTTGCGTCCACGTTCGGTCAATTTCTTTCATTCCTGGTTATTACAATCTTGCTTCGATTTGCTTCAGAACTTCCCAAGGGTTCATCAGTTGCATCAGCCTCCATTGCGTTCTTCTTCCTCTTCTACATCTCGTTTGGGCTTGGTATGCTTGGGGTGCCATGGCTCTATCCGACCGAAATCAGTTCACTTCAAATGAGAACGAAAACGGCTGCTGTTGCAACAGCGACGAACTGGTATGGCTAAAATCCCTTGCAGTTGACGATCTGGATCTAACATGGAATTAGGATTTGCAACTTTGTCATTGTCGAAATCACTCCGATCGCAATTCAAAACATTGGATGGAGGTTTTGGATTGTGTGGACGGTGTTCAACGCCGCGTTTCTTCCGGTCATTTACTTCTTTTATCCTGAGACAGGTATGAAGTTATTCCATTTCTATATACGACCAATTTTATACTAACGAAAAATAGCGAACCGAAGCTTGGAGGATATCGATGCTTATTACCGCAGCGACCCTGGTCTCATAGTCACCAAGGACCCAGATGCTACCTGCGTGAAGCGACCTATGAAGTACATCTTGCACGAGCAGGAAGAAGTCCACAAGAACACGCATGACGGTGGTATCACTATGGAGAAGGGTGGAGCAGAGCATCATGAGTAGCTGAGTAACCTGAGGCCATCTGTGTTACTGTAGACAGGGGTCCGAGTTTACACCCAGACCCTTTGATAAGAGCCTGTCACGATGACCTGCATCAACCACCAACTTTCTTGGATGAAATAATTTTAGCGACAATCGAAATATATCAAAATTATTGACATCATTGCACTCCTTGTATAGTTTGTAGCATATCGTCAATTTCACATGAATTCTATATAAAGGTGTGATGATGACATAACTCCACCGAGCAGTCAAACGATGTTATCAGCGTACCCAGTGATTGCCCCTGATCACGCCACGGGTGCCTTGCAAGATAACAAAGGAAATGTGTAGAAGAGCGACGCTTCAAGTGATGACGCACTTTCCCTGTTCTGTTGTGGATTGGCGGGTGCGCTGCCGTGTCACGTGGTGTGACATCAAGTGACGTCACCTATCGCGATCTATATGTTGTTTGCGTTTCAACTTCTATAAGAGTGACAGCTGCTCTCCTTGGCGTTTTTTTAGTTCTAATCGCGAGAAAAATCTCTGTTCCTCACACACCCAATTCAAAACATCCTCCTCAACAACCAATACAATACAACCATCATGTCTGACGGCAACTCTTCTACTCTCGGTTCCTACGTGAACTCTGCCACTGGTGCTGCCCAGCGCGCCGTCGGCTCTGTCACTGGTGACTCCTCCACTCAGGTCCGTTCATTTACACCTCACGAATTAAATCTCATCGCTAACCCATCACAGGCCAAGGGCGAAGTCGCCAAGGAACAATCCAAGGCCCAAGACCTCAACTCCCACACTACCGCCAAGCTGGGTCCCGTCACCGCTGACCCCAACACCGGCGCTGTCGCAAAGGACGACCCCAAGCGCGATACTGGCTCATGGGACCAGACCGTTGGCTCCGTCAAGGAAGCCGCTGGTAACCTGACCGGCATCGAGAGTCTCCGCCGCGCAGGCGTTGAACAAAACCAGGCCGGCAAGGAGCAGGAGGCCAAGGGCCAGCTCAAGGATCTCGGTCAAGGTCTTCAGGACCGCGCCCAGGGTACCGTTGGTGGCATCGCTGCTGCCGTCGCTGGTGACCGCACCGAGGAGCAGAAGTACCAGGACATGCACGATGAAGGCAAGGCCCGCCAGCGCGGTGCTGAGGCTGATATCAACAAGAAGCAGGGTCTGTAAATCAGTTCTGCACTTGCCACGGGAGGGATTGCTTGAATTTTAGCTTTATGGACGGAACCCCTCGAGATACTTCATTTCTTTCGGTGCTGTTATTACTATCACGATTTTCACGAGAACTATGATATCCACAATTTGAATATTCTTATGCAATCATCATTACCTGATTTTTCAAGCAAGTAGAACATTTGGGAGGAAATAAACATGAATCGTAGAAGCCCAGTCTCTCACTAGTGCTTCTGTGCGGTAGCCCGCCAGATCGACCGCCGATCGAAGTCAGTCCTGCACCGTGCATCCTTTGACAGACTTGACATTTAACAGGAATAAACTCGATCTGAACGCAGTCCACAGTAATGACACGCACACCCAGCCCCGCACGCATCTGATCTTCGCCGCACCAGACCTCGGGTCTAGTGGCCAGGCCTGGAAGCAGCGGCAAAGCAGCCCCATAGGCCAATTCTACGGGGCATAAGCAGGGCTCGCCTAACCAGACATAGCATAAAGGTGTCTAGCCTTGGATTGCCGATCGGTCGTGGAGGGGTCAAGCATTTGATATACTTGGCTAGTCCCACTGCTTTGGAGTTTTTATAACGATCTTCACCAGTCTTCTGTTTGATCAAAAGCCCACAATGAGGGTTTCTACTGTGCTTTTCTTTCTCGCAGGCTCAGTCTGGGCTACTCAGCCCCAGATTCGAGATACTACACCTGCAGCAGGCTTTGATATGGCCTCGCTTTCCAGCGCCTTGTCCGTATCATCCAAGTCCATTCCTCTTATTCCAGACTGACATCTTCTAGATACGACATGACAGCCAATGCCACCCAAACAGCAAACTTCGGCAACATCTCACCACCTCCCCGAAATATGCTTCATGAGATAATGGCTGTCGTCCCAGGCAATGTCTACTGGGATCTCATCGATCCCAATTCCCGCCGTGTGCTCGCCTCTCAGATCAGCGCCGGCAGCACGCCCGCCTGGTACGGCTCGCTCCCAACACAAGTCAAGGCATATATGACCGCAGTAAAATCCCAAATTGCCGGTGGCGCTCTCACAGCAACAACAGGGCTAGCCTACGAGACCACTACTTCCAGCGCAGAAGCCACCAGCAAAACTGCGAGCGCGGCAAGTTCAACCTCAACCGGAATGGCACCAGCGCAGCCCACGGCGCTCGCAGGCTCGGTGGTTGGGGCTCTGGGGGTTCTCGGGCTGGCACTAGCGCTGTAAGAGGGTCTTTCTGGGTTGCGGGGAACAAGACAATGGCCACGGCCCGGGAAAAGGTCGGGTTGATTGGAAGAGGTGGGAAAAGTGGCTTGCAGGCGGTACTTCCCTACGTCGCAGTGGCTTTCCCTGTTCACTGCAGCTAGACTACATGCAGCATGATGGGCATTCTGTAGTACTCTGTATTGATTTATGAAATATACGATCACGGCATCTTTCCTTCTTTTTGGATCTTCTTGTCTCACACTTGCAGATATGGCTCCATATTCAGGAGCCGATCTGTAGTAAGCAGTATTATACTTTCCAAGACCGAGTGGCGTGGATAAGCTGAAACTCGGCGCATGACATCAATGACAGTAGCATTCGAGTACCAATTTTCGGTTCCTGAAGTATTTTCCAGGGGCGCGTCCGGTGGCGTTTCGCTCCGCTTTCTTCGGTGCGAACACATGCTCTTCCCCTGGCCCGAGGCTGGCGCCCTCCCCTTTCTCCGCATATCAAGCCATAAGCCCTTCAAAAAACCTGCATCGTGGCGTAGGATTTAATATAAGAGACGTTGCAAGCGGACCACGCCTCGGAAGCCGATCTTTAATATCGATAACGAGCGCTGATCCGGTCTCCACCGGCAACACCAGGCTCGAGTCTCCGCGCTGATCCCTACTCAAGCGAAGAGGGCTGGATCACAGTTTTGCGGACCGAAAAAGAAAGTCGGGATTAGCTCGACGCTAGTTTCATCTCGACCGGGCCAACCATGGGCCTCCGCTTGTTGCTGTCCTTGCCAGCGGACTGCAGAGGCGCAGAGACCAGGTCTGATCCCTCACGGACCGGCGATCTTATTCCAAAAAGCGTTTAGGGCGAGAGGATGGGATGCGGGGCTGAGGGCTGGATATGGAATCTGGTCGACAGCAAGCCATGATTCTGCCATGGCGAGGTTGGAAATTGGAGGGGAGAATGGACGAGTCATCGTGTTTTGGTTCTACTTCACATGGTGCCGTCGAGGATGGTGGTGATCGACCTCGGCGTTGAGTTTGCATCCGCGATCGTGGTGATCCTGCCAATCCGGCTTGAGCCTGTCGACGCTAGCCTTGGACTAGGCATTGTGACAGAAAGTGGGACAGGCATTGGCTCAATTGATGCCTCACAAATTATGTAGATTGAAAAATACATGGCTGAGAAGGCTTTCACCAGGGTCATGTGTAAAATCAATAGGCAAGCAAAAGAGGAGGCTGAAAGGAGACGGCTCCGATGCACCACGGCCCAGCCATAGAACCCTTTCCGCGGGAGGGGAATCTCGATGCAGAACAACGGTCGAGCCGGTCTGAAGCGAGTGGGGTTGGGGTTTGGTGGCTGTCGGCCTTGCTCGTTACAGTTGATGTTCGCTTATAAGAGCTTGGGAGGCTGTATTTTCAGCAACAGGCTAATTTAGTTTCATTCTTCTCCCCATCTTAAGATTCGACACTTTCCTTCCTGTCGGATTCAAAATATACAAAATTTAAAATCTTCAACATGCGTCTTGCTCCCCTGCTGACTCTCTGCATGGCACCATTGGCAATTGCCGTGGCAGCCCCTGCTCCCAACCCCGTCGCGGCTCCTGCACCTCAAAGCACAGATGGCCTGCTCAGCAAGTTGAGCGATCTCGAGGGCCTTCTCAGCGAGGACAACATCAACAACCTGAACACTATCATCGGAAATGCTGCTAAATTGCTCTCGGACGACAATCTCAAGACCCTGCAAAGCATCTTGACCAATGCCAACAGTCTTCTGACTCCTGACTTCGTTGATA
Source organism: Tympanopsis confertula (assembly GCA_026745395.1). Taxonomy (NCBI): domain Eukaryota; kingdom Fungi; phylum Ascomycota; class Sordariomycetes; order Coronophorales; family Scortechiniaceae; genus Tympanopsis; species Tympanopsis confertula. The sequence continues at coordinate 41,379 of JAOYNU010062440.1, read as the reverse complement.
ACACCACCACCCTGATCGGAGATGCCACTCCTGTAAGTCATTCAACCCAACCCAAGTTCTCCAGAGACGAATGGAGTTATCAATTGCGCGGCCGCTAACTTCAACAGCTGATCGAGGACGTCTCCAAGCTCCTTGGCTCGGTGCTGGGCTCGCTATAAACGAAATATGCATATTTTCCTGTAATTACGAAATGATAGTATACGAAATGGACGCACGCAATTTAATTAAGCCTCAATATATTCAATTTTCTCTGACCAACCTGGAATATAAAATGAATGGAGCCTCGTTGTAGCACAGAGCGTATCTCATGGCATGGGTATATACATAAGAGCCAAATTCCGTCCAAAAAAATAAACAGTAAAGGAAAATATAAAGGAAAGGATCGAAAAGATCAGAGAGAGCGAACGACCGATGTACATTAATCCATCAATCACACATTTAATCAAACCTGGTTCAGCTTCCCCCGCAATTTGTCCTGGTAGAACCGCAGCGGGTAGTTCCGCCACTTAGTAGGCAAAGCCGGGTACACCGATACCGAGAAGCCCATCATCGTCCTGTACAAGGCACGAGTTGAGGCAGTCGACTTCAGACCATATGCTTCTCGCAGCTTTGGTGGGAGCATCTCAATAGTCACGCTGTGCAGAAAGGGCTTCACACGCTGCACCCAGCGGGGCATGTCGGTGCTTCCGCGCAGAGACTTCGCGAGCTGGGCTGCGTCCGGCGAGACCTCCAACCGCGCAACCTGCTCGTCCCAGTAGGTCCAGAAGTTGGCGCGCGAGGTGGGCCATGTGCCAGGTGGCACGCCGAGGCAGTTCATGAGAAGAGTGAACTCGGAGTAGCCGCGCTGGGCAGTCTCGAAGTCGATGCGGCCATAGACACGCTGGTAGAAGTCTGTTGCGGTGGCGTAGGAGGTGGCGGCCATCCAGAGCTGGAGGGGCGGGTGGTGGGCGAAGCGGTTGTTGCGGCCATCTGGGAGGCCGGGGGCCTCGCCGCGGCGGAGGAGGTTGAGCAGGGTTTGGCGTTCGAGGCGGCTGCCGAAGACTAGGGTTGAGATGTAGCTCATATGAGCTTGGAGGGCGTCAAGAAGCTCGGTGATCAGGGCTTCGGAGTTGCTGCTTGGAGATTCAAGTTCGCGGAGATCTGGGAGAGCTGCTTGGAGCAGGAGGGCGGCGCCGGAGCCAGCGAAGAGAATACCCTCTTGAAGGATCTGAGGGAGAATCTCGAGCTGCTCCAGGGCGTGGAGACGACCAGAGTCGGTGTTGATGTTGACGGCAGTGGGCTCTGCATGGTCAACGCCATTTAGAGCATCGGCCTTCTCATTGTCGATGGGAGAGACGGGCGAGGAATTAGTCGACATGTTTGCAAGTTTACACCTTCAAATCCTTCAGAGTCGGAGTATAGAAAGAGCTGCAGTTCCTGGACGAGCAAGAAGCAAACTCGATAGAAAGGGGAGGGCTCCACTAAATCAATTAAATCTGCTATGAATCGCCAGGATCTCGTCCCCGCAAACCCCAGAAAAAGTACCCGTAAAAGCACCTAATCAGGGCTAGAGCCCAAAAATCAAGCACATCTCTTTTTTTGCCTCCGATCGCCTGGCCACTAGCACTGAGTAGGCCAACTCCGAGGGCTCTGACGTTTGTTGTGCAGCGGAGGCCCAAGTTGACCGACGGCTCATGTGAACCCCCTATTCTACGCCTGTTCAGCCGCGGTTCGCAGATGATCGCTATCTCGTACTGACGATCTATACTTCATGGGGACACGAGGGTGGGTCGGTCTCGTGGGGGTTATCCCTATTCGGGCATAGTGCTCCGGCGCACAGGAACGCTAGCCCTCCTTGGGATATTTTTAATGAATTTTCCACGAACTAAGACTGTTTGGTCGACCTTTGGCTCCCCTTTCGTGCAGCATGGACTCCTTTTCTGCAGGTGCTCAGCTTCCTAGCGAGAGCTTCCCGTTCCTCATCCGATAGTCCCTAGTTTTTCGTGCCATGGAGCCCACCCCACTGTGACCCTCGAGGAATGGAAAGTCCGGGGCGTCTCCATACGGCCCAGCTTGCGAGAAATGAACTTCGCTTGGGTTGCAGAGAGGGTCCTAGGCGATTCCCGACCCTTGTGCCTTTCCCCCGTGTGTTCGACCCCGGTCATACTTATAGATCGACGAGTGCCCCAAATCCTCTCCCTTAGCGCTTCCTTGTGCATGCCTGCTTTTTGAGTCGGCGCCAAAAAAGGTACCTACGGCGTTAGACTCTCAAGCGCGAAAATTAAACTCGGCCCTTAACCTTCTCTCCCTCCAGTGGCCACCATGGGCAAGCAGATCGTCGACCGGCCCGCATATCTTAGTTCCGATGATGCGAAGTACTCGGTCGGTCTTCATCGCGGTCCATTGCCGCCCGATGGCTTGGATGAGAGCTCCAAGCTGGAGCAGGTCGAGTCTGCCGGAGGGCGCTCGCTAGCAACCACGCGCACGCGCAAGCAGAAGCTAGCCGCGCATTGGAAGCGATTCTGGTGCTGCTACCTCGTGGGCAATGTGATCTTCCTGGCGATCTTCTTACCAGTCTTGTAAGTGCGAACGTTAAAGCCGTTGCTCTAAAGCTTCAAGGATGAAGCTCCTGCACGAAATTTTGGGCCCTTGAAATCTCAATTTACGGTTCACAACTAACGCTCTCCGGCTCCAATTAGCTTCCTAGTCGCCATTCCTGCCATTTCGCAATTAGTGGTCAACAAGTCGGACCTGGTTCTTGTCAATGCGGCTGTCATGCAGCCACGGCCGGACTCGGTCGTGCTGACTCTGCAGTCCGCGCTTGACCTGCATGTTGCCATCCCAGTTCGCATCGAGCCGATTAGCTTGGGCCTCTTCGTTCGCGACTCCGGTGCCGATCACCCCTGGGCGGAAGCCGACATTCCAGGAATAACCATCAGGGGCAACACCACTTTGGGAGTGGATGGGCAGGATTCGCCGCTCTTGAATCAGACGGTCTGGACCAACTATGTCCACGATGTGGTGTTCAAGAAAGAGTCAACTTTGTCGGTGCACGGATCCACAAACTCTTATTTGGGAGTTCTTAAATCGCACGTCACAATGGACAAGGATATTACATCGCCAAGTGAGCGGACCCCACATGCCAGCCTCATAATGCAGTCTTCCGCATCTTTAAATTGGGCTTTGGAACATTGCAATTTGAAACACCGCTAACATGGAATTTAGCTTTGAACTCGTTCGAGGGCTTTAGCTTGTCCGACGTCCGCCTGCAATTACCCACTTACGACAACGGTACCAATCTAGTCGGCAAGGCGACCCTGCCTAACCCCTCCGTACTTACTCTCGAAATTGGTCAACTTGTCTTGGATGTCAAGAGCGGCGACCTGGTTATTGGAAACGCAACCCTCGAAAATGTGACACTCAAGCCCGGCGACAACACATTCCCCGTGACAGGTACTCTGGATATCTCCACTATCCTCCAAAATATCGGACAGGTTCTTGCAGACCAGGCCGACTCAATCAAGTCGGGAAGCTTAAGCCTGACTTCCGTCACCCGTACAGTCAAATGGGAAGGCACATTGGTTCCTTACTATACAGATGTGATGTCGCAGCTCCCACTGACTGCCAGTGTCGGTCTTATTGACACTGTGAAGAACACCGTTCACGAACTGCTCCACAGCGGCAAGAACATCACAGAGGTCATCCACGAGTTAACCGACAACTCCAAAGGAAACTCCACAAGCCTCCTGGCAGACCTGAAGAAGGGCATCCAAGCTATCGAGGACAAGACGGGCAACTCTGGAGGCCTCCTTGGCGGTGTGCTAAAGCGCAATCTCGAGCAAGAGCACCCAGACGACGCAGAAGAGATCGCCAGCTCTATTTCCTCGTGGTACATGAAGCACCTATAATATTCCCTCCCCAACCTGCATTCTAGACATAGACCTAGAGCTTGGTTTTGATTAAGATATCCGGCGTTATTGGCTTTCTTTGCTTTGCTTTCTAACTTCAGGCGGCGCGCATCAAATGCACCCACCACGTCTTACTGACGCTGACACGATTATCTGATCTTGATTCCCCTTGAAATGGCGGTGATCTTTGGAATTTACGGATGACGGAGTCACGGCCTGTCAATGCATATTCAATTACATGTGCTTACTCGGCTCGGCAAGACCGATCGATATAGAAGATACCTAATACAAATGAATGAAAAGAAATCATACAAAAATCCAAAAAATCTACAAATAGCTCGCTTATTCTTCCCCAGAATTCCCCAGGATAGCGCACTGATAACCCCGGATCTAAACGGGTTCCCGGGGCTCGCTGTCCCCTACTAGATGGGTCTGTCACAAGAAGAGCCCCATTGTGCACCTCGGCATCGGCTTGGTGGAGTCGGATGTGGAATTCGTACCCGAGACGGCATGGACCCTCCTCCCCATGTGAATCTAACCTCATTGCATCACCCCGCAGTTGATCCTTTAGGCGACGTAATTAACCCGGTCCTTGGTCTTGGGAAAGACCCGCCGCGGGGTGATACGTCGTAGATCATCGCTTCCTGGATCTTCCGGGGTGAAACGGCTCAACGAGTGCCGCGCTGGTAGGAACGGGGATAGTGCCAGAATAGGTTGGAATAGCAGAATTCGAGATAATCATGTGTCATGGTGTGAGATTAATTTAGATTCATGCATGGTGATTCATTTCTTAATATACTGACTGAAACCTGGGCACTGGAAGCGATTCGCAACGAGGATGAATGTGAACCGCTGCTGAGTCGGCTATCCGCACATGACAGTAGCGGTTGGTGTAGGTTCTGTCACCGCCATTTTGTTCTCTGGAGAAAGCGAGGAACATTCATTGTGAGTATTTGAGAGGAGCTTTGGGCTTGATGGCTTGGACTTTCATGAGTATTTGATCTGATGTGGTATGGCTGCATAGACGTATGAGTATTTACAAGAATCGGTTGTCAAGTCTCTAACCCCGTTTTGCACCCTGTTAACACATAACCTCAAAAATTGAAAGGAAAAAAGACCAGCCCCGAAAAAAAATCAACCCGAGCTCAGGCCTATACTCTTTATGACAGCCAGCTCGCCATTGTTTGGAATCAGAAATGAACCGTCGGGAAGAATGGTGCATAGCTCCAAACAGTCCACATTTTGCCAATCCGTAGGAAGGAAAAAGTGCCTCTCTACTTGTTCAGAACTGGAATTAGGGCCCATCTTCCAAGTACACATCCAGTAGTTGCTGTCGAGAAATGCCAGTCTGTTTCGTGACAGGATTCCGAGGGGTATCTCGATTTGCCGCTGGATGAAATCTGGTATGGTGAATTGTGGGGCAACAGACGGATGTGACGACAGCTGGAAAAGAGACGTGAAAGCACAGCGAGCAGCATTGGTGTGGAATAATACATGTAAAAGAAATTGAGTGTCTGCTCGTGTGTTGCAGATGCGCTTGATTTTGGTCGTCCCCTCCAGGTTCAAAGTACCCATTATGTCGTGGATATCAATATCTGGGTTTGGCTTTGGGATTGAAGGGGTCTCGATATTCAGTGCTCCAACATCTGAAAGACCATCCCAGGTGTATATGGAGACTTTGCTTGTGCTAAAACATAGTAAAAGCTTTGGGTCTCTAGGGTGTTTTGTCCAACGTGTATCAGCGCTCGGCTGGACCGACTGTGAGACAACGGAAGATCCGTTTTTTGTCATGATCACTGTAGCGGTGTCATTGAGAAAAATCTGGTGTGCGCCTTCGAGGCTCACGTGAATTCTTGTGGAAAATACAAGATTGGCAGACCATGTCTGATCCTCATCTCGAGAGACCTTTTTGACGAGTGCTGTCCCTATCATCTCAATACACGCTAAATGCGTACCATCAGATGACCAGTCAAGCTGTGTGGTTGGGAGCTCTAAGGGCGGGCGCCAAAGCTCGAATGGTTCGCTGCCAGACTCACTATACCATCTTCGTTCGCAATGGCATAATATTTTCCTTCCGGGTGCACTGCAATTGCTGTGATTTGAGGCCGCATCTCTGCTGACGCCTCCGAGACCGAGGCAGTTGGGACACTGGCTGCTTCACTTCCAAGATCGCTGTCCTCCGTAGGCTCTTCTCCGGATAGTAGTGCGTTCGGCTCCCAAACATTGCACCATGTGCCACGAACATCATAGAGCCGGGTATTATCCGGACTGAAGCACATTTCGTTGATCATTTGGTCGTATGAGAGTCGGTAAACCATGGTAAAGTGATTGAAGTTGTAGAGCTTGATATTCCCTTGACCATCTCCCACGGTGAAGAATTTGCCTTCAGGGCTGCATGCTAGGACAGAACCTTCTGCTTCAAGTTCCTGCCCACTGTTAGTGTAAGGGTTCCATCGAAACACCTGACTTCCCATGTATAAGCGAAGGATTTCTTCAGACTTTGGATGCCAGATCATTTGGTCGACAACCGCCCAGTCACTTCCTGTATCGCCATTGTTGCGCATGCATCGTCCTAGGAGAGCCTGTGTATCCAAAGACCAGACACACATGGGGGCGCCCCGATAGGAGACAGCGACACATGTTGCATCGGCATTAAACGCCATACGCCATGGAGCATTATGAACAAGCCTCCCAAATGCGGAGTCTGTTGTTAGAAGACTCCGATGCAAGACAGACCAGGCAGGAGCGGGATCCATCAGCTCAACAACTCGCAGAAGTCTATCTGATGTCCCGATTATTAATTGAGTATCCTTGAAAGCAAATGAAATCGCTTTGGTGCCGATGGGGTTTTGAATCTTATGCATCATTCTTCCAGAGTCAATAGTCCAAACCTTTGTTGATCGATAACCGTACGTCGCAAGAAGATGAGAGTCGCAGCTGAACGTTATCATGGAAACTTCCTCGTCATGCTTGAGAACTTGTCTCTTCTCAAATGTCGTGGAGCTGTAAATCGTGATAACACCTCCACCGGTGAGAATTGCAAAGATATCTCCGGCGCACTCAGAGCAAAGTCTGGCTCCAGAACCTGTGCCAACTCACTGATAACCAGAGAACGTCGGCAGCATATTGCCCATGTCAAGATCTTCTGACCTAGATTCCAATCCCGTGGCTTTGAAGTTGCAATTATGTTGTTCTCCATCCGTCGGTACAGTTCCCTCATGCCCTCAGGGATGCTGTCTAGTGTCTCATCGATGTCCTCGTCGGTGTTGCAGTACATCGCCTCGCGCAAAACAAGGCTCGTCCAAAGGAAGTTTGCATTCGTACGCTTCACCATTTTTTCGACGAGCGCAGCTTTGAATTCGGGGGTAGCGCGCATGTACTTAACTTCTGACTGAACGAAAAGTCCAATGTCACTTTTCGTATCTTCGAGTGGCAAATAGGCAACCGATAAGAGGGAAGACAATCGGTCAAATGTAGTAATCAGACCACAGATTCGCCGGCTGACAAGAAGCACTTGATACGTGTCAAAGAAGTAGCAACACTTTGGAGTAATTCGAGAAATTGTTGCGGATTGTCAGATTCATCCAGGCCATCAATAACCCAGTAAATTGTGGTCGTGAACCTCATTTTGAAGAGTATTCTGACGAATACTTTATCCCAGATAGTTTTCGCATCGGCTTTCTCCAAGGTCTTCCCAGGGAAAGGTGCATTTTTCAATGCGCGGCGAAACGCGGGGAATTGCTTTGCAATTTGAAATGCAAAGTTTCTCAAACAAGCGCTCACCGTTCGCTTGGACTCATTGCTGAGTCGGAAAAAGTGATACACACAGAGAGAATCTTCTAAGATTTGATGTTGGACAAATGATGACAAGGCGGATTTTTCAATAGCTGGTAGAGCATGTAGCCAGAGCATAGTCGGGCTCTCTTTGGAATCGCTTGTCCAATCGATGTAAGATGATTGAAACAAATCCACTCGCAAGTTCCAGTTGTCCATCTGGAACGAAAGAGCACGGGATCCTCATGGAAGTTTCTGGCACTGCCAAAAGAGTTTGCAATTGCTCGGGCTGAGACTTTTCCTGCTCTCCAAATAGTGATTCGCCTATTATTTATGTCAGCAGATGTAAGACAAAGCATCATTGGTGGCTCTACCTGCGGAGCGAATTGTCGAAACTAAATTTTCAAAGCGTTTCTAACGCTGACATGATTTTGAGTCTTCATTACTATCGAACTTGCAAACTGTGTGGTGGTTGGCAAGTAAAGCTTTGGAGATTTCTTTGTGATATCCAAGTGTCGCAGTGACAGAATCACAAACCTCTTGGCGCTCTGGGGGCGGCTTATTTTGACAGGGATGCTGTTAGCGTGTCTTATCCAGAGCCAATATTTCTTAATCAGGGCTATACCCCTCACTTAATATCCTATTCAATCGGTCTGGATTTAGACACGGTCCCCTAGACAAGGCGGACCCTACGTGACATGACTCCCCCGCATGCATAATATGACGGCTCAGTCCAATGGATGTGTTGCTGCATGGTTCTTTTGGCGCCTACAAGAAAATAGCAATGGCTGGAACACGAATCAGCCTCCATTCAAGAGCCTCTTTGTTTGAACCGGGTTCTTTCATGGGGTCCAAAGTCCACTGATTCCTTTTCTTCCTAGCCTGGGCACAATTTTTTCTACAATTATTGTGTTCACAATGTTGGCCACAGAGACTTTGCAACCGGTCCCAGACTACACCCCGCCGACAAACCCTGGACTCAAGGTGCCTCGTGTGGTACCGGAAAAAAGCGACGGTCGGGATATTGAAGGCGACTTTCCGCTCGATCAAATTGTGATTGATCGTAAGCACTTTTATCTTATCTTTGCAACTTACTTTCGTATAAAACGTCTGACGAAAGGTCACAGAATTTCCATTGGAGACTCAAGTGATCTCTTGCGATCGATACAGGGCATCTGCCTGGACAGTGACCGCAAGAATTGTCACTTTGCTCCCCAACGGAGAGCCTCGGCTCTATTTTCTAAACGCATGTTCGAACGAGTGGCAAGGAAGGCGCATGGGCTAACAGGAAGATAAACAGTGCGCCGAAGATGACCAGGGAAAGAGAATGCTGGAAGGGAAATTCTATTCCATGTGTGAACTATACAAGACAAGCTCGACTTTTGTCCCAAAGCCCCATTCTTGGGGCAAACTAAATGTCGAAGGCCCAGACACTTATTACTTTCTCTGTGACTTCGTCGAGATGAGTGATTCGAAGCCAGACCCGCATCAATTTGCTACCGACGTGATCCGGATGCACCAAGCTAGCGAATCTCCGACCGGTCAATTTGGATTTCACTTCAATACTTGCCAAGGTAACTTGGCCCAGCAAACTTCTTGGAATCCGACCTGGGTTGGCTACTATTCTCAGCTGGTCAAGGGGGCAATGGCACTCAATAAAGAGAGAAACGGCGACTGGAAGGACTTGGAGCCGCGAATCGATAGACTCTTATCTCATGTAGTTCCCCAACTCCTAGGGCCACTGGAAGCAGATGGCCGGAGTGTAAATCCAACCCTCATTCATGGTGACCTGTGGGATGGGAACATTGGGTTGAGTCTTGAGAATGGTGGCACGTATGCCTTTGATTCCTGTGCGCACTATGCACATAACGAGATGGAAATTGCCATATGGCGTACAAGATCCTGCAAAGTACTGAGCAACAAGGCATATCTCAATGCTTACGTGAGTCGAATGGGTATCAGTGAGCCAGTTCACCAAATTGAGGACAGAAATCGACTCTATACATGCTATCTGGCTCTACATGCCTCAGCTTGTCATAATGGGTCTTATTTCAGAGAAGAGTGAGTCAACTAGTCTGTCTAATACTCCATTGAATATATTGATTAACCAAACTCTAGCTGCTATGACCATCTGACATACCTTGTCGACAAATACGCACCAATGCCGGAATAGCCGGTTTAAGGAGACATCAAATTATTACCATTTTCCAAGACACAATGAGCATCTATCAAGTAGTTTTTAGAAAACGTCTTTTTGTATAAGGAAATGATAAATCAAGTGGGCAGTTTAACAAAACACGGGATGGCTTCAGCCTCAATAATGCAAGGTATGAATGAAATGCGAGCTTTCAGATGATCAGTCATGTATTGACTGATCCCTGCTTTTGGTATAGGCTACCCCTCACAAAGAAGTCCTTCGGTAAGATTGCCGCCATGCATCCCCCACATAAGCTTTATGAAAGACATCTGGAATCTGGAGGGGCATCCTTACATTCGAACTTTTACAACAGCTTTATTTTCTGTCAGTGAGGCTTAGAATGGCTCATAAGCATTCTGCGGGTCATTTGGAAGGCCTCAGTAAGCAATTAACTCAACATGATGCTGACTCGAGCCCCACGGATTCGCCGCCGCCGCCCGCCTTGAACCCGCCATGCCTCCTCACAAAGGAAAACATGCCAAGTTCTCCTCCAGAACCATACTCTGTCTTCACAACAAAGGAAAAGTATACAGCAGTCATTCTCATTACATTCACTGCCATATTCTCGCCGCTCTCCTCATTTGTTTTCTTTCCAGCAATAATTGCTCTGTCGGAAGCTCTGAACGTATCCGTGGAAAAGATAAACCTTACTGTCACCTCCTACATGATTGTCGCCGGTGTCGCGCCTGCATTTGTTGGAGATATGGCCGATATGACTGGCCGAAGAAACGTCTACATTCTGACGTTGTTCATTTATGTCGTCGCGAATGTGGGCTTGGCCTTACAGGATACTTGGATAGCTTTGTTCTTATTGAGAATGGTGCAGAGCGCTGGAGGTGCCGGTAAGCTACACAAGAAAATTCGCCTTATCAAAGTAGATATTGATAACGTGAAGCAACTATCGCCATGAGTTATGGAGTGATTTCCGATATAACTTCTCCCTCTGAGCGTGGTGGATACGTCGGCGTGGTGCTGCTAGGGTAGGTACTGTCTTTAATCCATCCTAAGCTACATTCTCACTCGGAGTCAAATTCGTCTAGTCCAAATCTTGGTCCAGCAATCGGGCCCATCCTTGGCGGTGGCTTGGTACAGGCGCTCGGATGGCGATGGATTTTCTGGCTCCCCGCTATAGCAGGTGGTATATGCCTTGTCCTTATTGCTTTGTTTCTCCCAGAAACAGCTCGCAGCATTGTGGGGAATGGATCAAAACAGCTTCCAGCTCTTTATCGCCCATTCATACATTATGGGAGGTCAAAAGGGTTTGACGGAAACAAGGAGAAAGCTCTGCCTCCCAAGTTCCGAATCCCAAACCCCTTGTCAGCCCTGAGGATACTTGCTTCCAGAAGCAGTGTACTCATTACGGCCATCAATGGAATCTATTATATGGATTTCAGCTGTCTCTCAGCATCAATGTCAACCCTCTTCATTGACGAGTACAAGCTCTCAGAGTTGCAGGTGGGTTTAGTCTATCTGCCCTTTGGGATAGGCTCGTGTGTTGGTGCATATTGCTCGGGTATGAATCATTTTCTGTGCTTAATATTTGGTCTGAATTGCATGCTAAGCTGACCCTGTATCTAATTAGGCAAGATCATGAATCGGGATTACCGGCTGACCGCTCGGGCGCATAATGTGGAAATGGATTCCCATGGTGGAGATGATCTTGCTCTCTTCCCCATCGAGAAGGCTCGATTTAGGAGCATTCGGTACTCTATGGGGGCTACAATTATTGCGACTATTGGATATGGCTGGGCATTAGAGTATCACTCTGTGAGCGGATTGAAACCTCCGAAGTGGAAAGGAAGCTAATTCTGTAAACCCAGCATATCGCAGTTCCGCTAGTTCTCCAATTCATAACGAGATTTGCAACAGCAATGACCTTCAACGTGAGTTTGGACAAACGCAATATTGATTTTTTTTTGACAATATTGTTAACCTATGGCAACCGAACTAGTGCTGCAACACCCTTCTCACAGATCTGAACCCCAAGTCTCCCGCCGCCGCACAGGCGGCTGATAACATTGTCCGATGTTCGCTCGCAGGCGCCGGTCTCGCTTTTCTACAAGCCTGTCTAGACGCGATTGGACCAGGGGGTACATTCACACTCCTAGGTGGGCTTTGCATGCTATGCCTTGGCCCGGCTTGGTTGGAATGGACGTATGGAAAGGTATGGCGATGTCGATAAGACGGAGCCAGTCAAGACAGGTCATGACGAGGGGGCGCGGAGATCCCCCGGTCGTCCCCGCTACTCTCTACCGGTGCCAGGGCCGAGGCTCAACGAATTTCATTGGCTGGTACATACGGAGAATCGAATGAGACGAAGGTCACGAGGACGAGGCGCAAGTGGCGCAGGCTAAATTACCGGATTCGGGCCGCCTAAAGTTCCTTCCTTGGAAAGCGCCTGCCGTGCTTTCCCGCGAGTCATTCCTTGGGGCTAATCGGTATCAGGGGCAAGGGACAAATGCCTGTGGCTTCCATGTCAGATACACATCTTGAACAAGGCCTATCTGACCGACAGGGTTGCTGTAAGGGGCTCCATGGTTCAAGATTGGGCAGGACACCAACCCGGCTTGGCCGGGCTTGCCGTCCTCCGTGCCTCAAAAGCGGGCGAAAGCATCATGCAATCGGGAATGATTGGACGGGAACTGTAACACTGACCGGCTAATAAATGACGCAAGAAACCGGGTAAACGGGCGTCCGGCTTTGAGGCAAATGACTCGCAAAGGAGTGTGATAGGCTTTGCGGGGCCCGCGCTAGCAAATCTCCAGGTTTTCGCGGTGTCGATCTCCCCGGATCCCCAGATTCCGGAGAAACACCGAAGCCCCCCACGCATTTCACCGAATCTCTCTTCGATGGCCCCGTTTCATGTCCCGATTTCTTTAAAAGGAGGCCAAAATAACCCCCACTTCTACATTCCAGGTTTCCCAATTTCTTCTCCAATTTCTTCTCCACTGTTGAAGCTGGAAATGCGAAACTAGGCTGGTCCTTGAGTTGCGTTATCTTCTCTTTTTTTCAATTCACTCGCGGTATTCACTACAATGACCGTCGTTGCACAGAAGGAGCCCTACTTTGGGTTAAAGGGCAAATGGCTTACCTTCTGGATTACAGTATGTGCATGCAGTGTCGATCTAGCTAGGGCTAGCGTGGCTAACGGCTATTAGGTTGCTTGCGCAACAGATATGTCCTTGTTCGGCTACGACCAGGGTGTATTCAGTATGTTCAGAACAGCGACCCTTCCTATACGAAAAAAAAATGCTAATTGAACTCATCAGGTGGTGTCGTGATCACGAAGGACTTCCTCGACGTTCTTGATCTTGCTGGCCCTACTAAAACCAAAACTCTCTCCACGGTCACAGCCATCTATGATATTGGTTGTTTTCTCGGCGCGATCTGCGCTTTCACCATCGGTGAGCGCATTGGCCGCAAGAAGGCTATTCTGCTTGGATCTACCATCATGGCTGTTGGCACGGTTCTGCAAGCGTCCTCGTTTCAACTCGGCCAGATGTTTGTCGGGCGAATCGTCTCTGGGTAAGTTCGATCGCATATACCCACTCGCAGAATACTAATTTCATAAGTATCGGAAACGGCTTGAATACTGCGACTGCTCCAGTTTGGCAAACAGGTTGGTCTTTTGATTCTTCTTGATGCCATATCAGTCGCTAATCATGAACAGAAACCTCGAAGCTTGAGAACCGTGGAAAGCTTGTCACTTTTGAGATGATGATGAACATCGGCGGATATGCCATCGTCTGTTGGATAAATTATGGTCTGCAATTCGTCGGGGGGCCAATTGCCTGGCGTCTCCCAATTGCGCTTCAGGGCGTCTTCCTAATCATTCTTTTCTCCACTACTCCCTGGCTTCCTGAGTCTCCTCGGTAAGTACTCGTTGATGAAGGCCCTCATACGGAAGACTAACATTTCAAAGCTGGCTTCTTGCCCACAACAAAGAAGAGGAAGCTATCCAGGTTATTAGCTGCTTGGAAGACAAGCCCACCAACCACCCCTACGTCATTGCCCAGCGCAACGAAATTGAATTTACTTTGGTCTACGAGCGCGAGAACGCAGTTCGCTGGCGCGACCTGTTCAAGAAGAACGAGAATGACACCAAGACCCTCCGCCGTCTTCTCCTCGGTGCTGGAAGTCAGTTTATGCAGCAGATGGGCGGTATCAATATCATGTCCTACTATCTCCCCACCGTCCTAGAAACATCTGTCGGGCTAGATTCCCACATGGCCAGTCTTTTGACAGCATGCGATGCGATCTCGTATATGATGTTCGCAGGCTTTGCCGTACTGCTCGTCGAGCGGATAGGACGTCGCGGTTTGATGCTTCTATCGACATTTGGCCAGTTCCTTTGCTTCTTGATCATTACCATCCTGCTGAAGTACGCGCAAACAGCTACGAACGGCGCAGTTTACGGCAAGGCATCCGTGGTGTTCTTCTTCTTGGTCAGTTCAAACCCACGGATCATCGCAAATCGCATCCTAACTTCGAACAGTATATGGGTTCCTTCGGTATTGGTATGCTGGGAATCCCGTGGCTTTACCCCACAGAGATCAATTCTCTTCCCATGCGAACAAAGGGTGCCGCCGTTGCTACTGCGACAGACTGGTAAGAGTCGCGGAACTACTAGTTAAAGGATCTATCTGACAGATATAGGCTTACCAACTTTATCATCGTCGAAATCACGCCCATCGGCATTCAGAATATTGGGTGGAAATTCTGTAAGTGCGACCGGCTGTGTTTCTCACAACATCACTAACAAATACAGGGATCGTATGGGTTGTCACAAACGCACTCTTCTTCCCAATTCTCTACTTCTTCTACCCTGAAACAGGTCAGTCATACTCATACTCATCAGAAAACCTTTTTACTAAATCCATTCCACAGCCAACCGGAGTCTCGAGGATATTGACATGTACTACCGCGGCAACCCATCCCTCATTGTCATCAATGAGCCTGATGCGATCTGCAAGGGTCGACCACAGAAGTATATTGATCATGAGGATGCAGAGATTCAAAGAACAGCTGCTGAGAAGTCAAAGATCGGTGGCGAGCGTATTTCTGCCGAGCATCTTGAGTGGACTGGGGAAAAGTAGGGGTGCCGCTTCCAGATATACCTCCGTACATTCCTGGCTTAAATGCACCCTGCGACTCCAGAAATATATCCTTTGAGCAAACATACACGATTTCATGCCAATTGAGACAAATTCTTCTTCTAGAAAATAAATTTGACTACTTAAGAGTTATTGTGTTCTTCTAATCGGCTTCCACGCCCAGAATGGGAACAAAATGACCTTGCACGTCTCTGAAAACTTCAATGTTGAAGGTGGCGTTAGACTTGTAGAAATCTGAATTCAGAAAGCTATCTTAGGACCTCGGGAGGTTCAACCTTGGAAATGTCGCTGTTTTTCCGAGTCCATGTGCGCTTACACTCGTGGGCAGTCTATTGTTATACACCCGTGTGATTCAAGCTCGTTTTCCGCGTGACCTGCAACATCAAGACTTGCACGTCATCTGTCTCTCTACACCCATTGGAAAAACTGGATCAAATCTACAGTCCATACCCCACGAACATGCCAGAGATTCAAAAGATCATGGACAGAGGCCGCTAGCCAACCGCCCAAAAATCTTCGTTGAATACAGGTGCCCCGCGTGTAAATCCACAAGACCATATGAACAAACATTCCGACCCTGAAAACCCGCCACAATCTTGAATACCGTAGAATGAAAGGAAAATGGAACCGATGGAAGAAGAAAGATGGATATTTTTTATTTTCATTCATCGCAATGCACCTGGCTTCAGAAACGTTGATCCTGAAAAAGTATCGGAAATCTCCCATTTTCATCTCAGGAGTCCGTTAATACACACGCGCCGTTAAACCGCCATTGCAACATGAACCAAACCCCACAACATCGAATCCCTTAAGCCGACTTGTTCTTAACGGCCTCGCGACCCTTGCCGATGCGGGCGAGGATCTCCTCACGGTCCTTGTCGAGCTTGAGCTTGGTGATGACGACCTTGGAGGGAGCGATGGGGATAGGGACGGACTGGCCGTTGGTCTTCTCGCGGACGACACGCTCGACGTGGATGGTCCACTTCAGACGGTAGACGCTGGTGATCTTGCCCTCACGGCCTGTAGAAAAAATCCTGCATTAGCGCTTATTCGTTCGATTGTTGGACGCCAGAATCAATCTGGGTTTTCCGTGGATTGGGTTATTCCTCACCCTTCTGGCTTCCTCGGGCGATGGTGACCTCGTCGTCTTTGCGGACAGGGATGGAGCGGACCTGTAAGCCGTACGTTAGTACATATGCTTTTTTGATTTCCATCCTCCCAGATTCTAGTTTCCGTTCGTGGTTGTAGGCTTCCAGCCGTTCGATCGCGAAATTTGTAGAATCGGGCTCGGGTTTCAAGATTTTCGACATACACCGTACTGGGCACGCAGCTCCTTCGACAAGGGTGCGCTCATGATCACGCGGCGCTCGCTGGAGGGAGCAGAGAAGTGAGCCTTACGGCTCTTGCTGCGAGACGACGCCAGGGCTGTACAGACGAGATCGGGTTAGAAACAGATCGGACAATGGGCGAAATGTGAACGGTATATGGCGGTAGGAGAGGAACGCACCTTGGTTGCGAGCAGCCATCTTGATGAGCGTCCTTGAGGGTATCGTGGATGGGACGGGTTTGTCGTTGGTCGGGGAGAGGAATCTTTCGAGATGTTCCCGTATGAGAATATTGCTGTGGGTGGGTTGTGCGGCACGTGATTGAAGAGCCCTGGGACATGCCGCCTGATTGGCTCATAACGCGGAAAGAGAGCCCCACTTCGTCTAAGTCTCGGTTGGGTGACTCAGCATTTGCTCCAGACTAACCATGCAGTTCTTCGAGATGGAGCTAGGCAAAGGTAGTCCAACAATATGTCAAATGAATTTATCATGCTCGATAAACAATTCCGGCCATATTATATCCGGGAATCAGCGATGACGACCAGAGACTCTCGACCAGAGGCGAAAGATCCGTTCTGCGTGGATGCCGATGATGGTTCATTGTACAATGATGAATGATCATAGAAGCAAGCCCTACCTGGTCTACATGGATATCGAAAGCCCGACTCGCTGAATTGAGCTGGTAGTGATGTTTGTTTTCTGGCGGCTCATCGTTCGTCGAGTACTTGTAAATTGTTAGTCGCCAGAAGGATAAGGCATCAATATAACCTGATTAGGGCTAGGGCGATTTTGTGAGGAAAGTATGATGTCTGCCGGCGATGCTGTCAATGATTGACGATCATGGGATGGCCAGAATCCAATTCTATGCTCACCATGCTCATCCAAGAGTGATAGCTGAATAGCTCCGTCGTTTCTTCAGTGATGTTTGAGCTCCATTACTCTAGCCTTGGCTACTAACGGCCTCGGAACAAGTTAGAGACGCTCAAATAACGTGCAGATGACCTTGATCAAGACACTAATCCTGTACCCCGCCATCATTATGCAGTGTTTGGAGACTTGCCATGAAGTGCCTCGTATAGAATGCAGGCTACAGAAAAATGCTAAGAATAGACGCCCGCAACAGGCCTAGATCGTTTTACGGTTCCATGGCTGTGGTCAAGCTACTGCTTATGTCGAGGAACGGCCTATGTCTCAGATTCGATGCACAGCCCACACCCAACATTGAGGCCATCACCAATGCTGGCCGTAGCTGGAAATACTACTCCGCATTAGTCGCATACTCCATCCCGGCCAGCCATGCGGCAATCTAAAACAGAGCATGGCCGGGGCCTGGATTCATACTCAGCGGAGCAGCTGAGTGATTAGAAGTCGATGGTATTCCTCACGAAGCGTGACGTTTTACCTGCAGGGCCCTGTAGCTTACCGGCGCCTCCCCGCTATCACGCTGAATCAAGCACAAACATCCAGGGCGAGAGACATGGACAAAGTCCAGACCTGTCAGAAGCTCGTGCGGATGACAACAATTGCATACAGCGGCGTCCCATGTTTGACCCTGAAAGACACCTCTTATGCAAAGCAGCAGCGGGCCCTCCCAACGGCTCAAGGTCTCACGCAAGGCAACAAAACCACCAAGCCAAAGCGGTCTGACACACCGCAGGCACCAAGAAACAGCCCGCGCAACACGTCAAACAAGAGCCTCAAAACGCAACAGCGACGCAACGCGTTTCAAACCAGCGGAGAACCAACCCAAAAAGCATGTTAGAATAATCTAATCGGCGATACAGACCTGACAAAAACGCACGGTACATCGGATAAAGTTCTCCCACGAACGGCGATGGTGTGATCGCAACGCCAAAATAGCCGCGTGGCCTCCCTTTGGCCCGGGCAGCTGGAGTGGAGTCGCCGACTGATCAACAACCAACGCTGATCTGGCGATCTCGAGAACTTCTAACCACACACCTGCATGCCGCTAGCGAAGCAGTTAGAGCATAATATTCCATAGTGCTCCATCTTTAATAGAAAGAAAGTAGACTCATCTCGCTTGAGACTTGCCCACTCACCCACATACTCTCCTTAATTCCGAATCTCGTATTGCATATTACAGCCACTCTTGGCGGTAATGCCCAGGAACCGAGTGACCAGCTTGGCGGGTGACGGGCATGAGCACAGCCCCAGGTTCCAGGATCAGATGGAGATGACGGGGAAGGCCACGCCAGCGAGCCAACGAAAGAGTTTGGACAGGGATCCAGATCACGGGGGAGGCTGGTCGTTATTTTAGGCTGAGGCGTTTGCTGACGCATGGTGGTCCACAGACCCGGACGCCCAGCGGCGCATGTGGCGCCATTGGCGTGATGAACTCGGATCTCAATGCAAGGCGTGCATATATCGATATTACTACATAGAATCAAGCTTGACGCTGGAGCTGGAGCTGGAGCTCGCTCGGACTAGCGGTTCAACCGAGTATTCACTAGGAAGAGGTTGATTTAGGGATGTCCGCTACGGAGTACAACAGGAAGAAGGTGACGCAAAGTCAAATGGAAATCGATTTCAAGCCCCAAACACCAAGCTATGCGCTCATAGAGTAAATACAGAATTGGGGTCCCAGAGCTCGCCATTAGCTGGGACTTTCCAGACATATGTTATAGGAGTTAGTAAATAATGCCGGATGTAGGCCGACCCGCGACAGTATAGCACAAATAACTGATCGAACACATTAAAATCGAATCACGCGAAAGCTTGATCAACAGCCAAAACCAGTTGCAATCAATGAACGCCCCGAAAAGCAATAACCCAGTAATCGGACCAAAAACACCTGTCCATGCGCTCGCATGGTTCTGTAGTATGGGGTATAAGGAATGTAAGATCGTCGCCGCAATGTCGATCCAACCAAGGGCGCTTCGGCTTCCTCGGTTTTCTGTCTCAACTTTTTTTCTTTTTGGAGACTTGGATCAAATCAATGATCAACCCGTCTCCGCTCATGAGCCCTACTCGGGTCCTCCGGCCCAACTCCAGCCGGAAATGTAATCTTCGTAAACCACAGCCCAATCTCGCCTTAAATGAAAGAAGGCTGTGTTCGCTCCTCTTCCATGTGATTCGACGAGCTAATCAAATTGGGCGTAGAAATGCTCTGCGCCTGATTCATCTTTGACCGGCCGAAAGTGGACAGGCGGCGCGAGATACGCCGGCTAAGGCTGCGCTGGGGCATAGACCAAGAATCGACAGAGATGATAGACATAGCGCGGGAGGAGCGTGGAGGGGCGGCGGAAGTAGAAGGGCGGTTGAGGCCGTCGAACATGAGGGTTGAGCGGCGGCGGAGTTTCGCGGCCGTGCTATCCGGAGCAGCGAGGTTGCTGGACATATCTTCTTTGATGTCGCCGAGAGCGTGGGACATGCGGCGGAAAAGCTTCGGTTTTTCTTCCTTAATTGAAGGGGCGCGCTGCTCGAAGCCGTACATTTCCACCGGGGTGTTTGAGCCGTCGTCTACGGGCGAGGCATAGAAGCGAGGGTATTTAGGTGGCATCGGGTTGCGGCGGGATTGTTGGAAGCCGGATTGCGAGCCGAGCGAAGTAGTTGAGGATGGGTGTGGGTGGATGTAGGGCAGGTGAGGGTCAGAGGATGAGACGCTGGAGGAGTAGGAGCTGTTGGCGGAGTAGAGCATGGCGAAGTTATTTGCCGGAGAAGCTGGGGGAGAGATGCGATGTATGTAGTAGAGCAGGGGCAGCAGGGGGGGCGTCGAGGGGAAAATGGGTTTTATGCAAATGATCAGGCTAACGGGGACTACTAAAAAAGGAAAATTTAGGAGATTCCCATAAAAATAATCGACGGGAGGCGTGCGAGAAAAAAAGGCGCCATTCGCAGTGAATAGCAGAGATGCAGTCCCAAAAGAGACTAAACAGAACTAAAAGTGGATCAAAGACATTGACCACTTTAGTTCCCAAGCTACCAGGCGCCGGCCCGTGTAACACATAGATGACTGTAATTTTATGTTTCAAGTTTTCCTTCGCCCCAGCAACTGGGTTTTTTAATTGCTCGAGATCTACCAAGCGACTACGGCCTCCCTGGCGGCCGCTTGGTCCATGTTGAGAAGGATGGTGATATTCATTGCATAGAAGAAAGGAGGTGGTGGTTGGAACGGCAGATGGCGTCCGGTACTTTTTGTTTTTGCTTTTTTTTTTTTATTTCCCCTCCCTTCAGTAATCCCGTTCAGTACCAGTCCGAGCGGCGTGGCTCCGTACCAGATCATCCAATGTTCGGATTGTTCGATGTCTTAAAATCTGACACATCGAGGTGTCAAGGTGCATTAGGGCGGTTCGCGCCCTATCGCAGGAATAGTCACATCGCCAATAAGAATAGGGAGTGCAGCTGCGCCAACCGCCCGCAGATCTATAGAAAGAACGACCTGTAGAAGGGACAATTGCGCCAGCCGACGCGTTAGTTGCTCCATGAGCAGGGGGTGGACGAAAGACGGGATCCGTGGATTTCCAGCGTGGTCCCACCGGCAGTGCCAGCCGCCACAATGCGATTGGCCCGACCTGTGTTCAGGGGGGAGAAAAGAATGGAGAAGAAGAGAACCGCACGCCCTAGGGGGACCTTGGATTCCCGTCACGCATTACGAGGCCATAATACGAGGCCAGCAAAGAAAAATAGCAATTCGCGCATTCCTCGTTCCGGACGCATTGTGATTGCACGATCGGTGAAATTTCCCGAAGATCTCATTTTCGAGGCGGTGGGAAGGCAGAAAATAGGAACTCCAGCGTTCGCCGAATTCCGTCCAAGCTGCATAGTGGAGATCGCAATGGGGCCGGACGCCTGACAAACCACAGCCTGCCATTGAAGACACACGAGGGTTGGAGAGGGGCTCTGAATCGTGAAAACCGCTACTCTAGTGGTATCGGCTCAGATTACACTTTGTCCACCCCGCAGAGGAGGATCTTCGTATTCCTGGACGGAAGAAAAAGTCCTCATATTCACCCCGAGAAGAAGGGAAAGATGGGGCCGTGCAGGGATCATTGCCGAAGTACTCCGTTCAAATGTTCTCTGCGCCTACAATCCGCCCCATGTCTTGTGAGACATCTGTCCATACGCAGATCTTTGAGAGGGAGATCTTTAGCTAGCTTCGAAGTTTTTAGGACTGGCAGAAAAAGAAATACTATATGGAATACCAGTCATGGCCATCCATGGATGTGTATATTTGCTCATGTTAAGGCTCGTCGGGCCTTTCCAAGGTTTCGTTATTGTGATATCTGAGTTCCCTTGCAGGCTCACGCCTTATATTTTGCACGCATTTAATCTCAGGGTTGTGCGATGAATGCTAAGACGGGGGTATAAATAAGATGACTGATCAACTGAGCCACTTGAAGATGTGACCCGTGCACGCTTTCTTGTAAGGAAGGCAACTACCACAAGCTAGTCAGCTGCTACCCAGTAAGCGATAGATAGTCCCACCTGCAGTAATATTCAGCGCCCCATAATACTCGAAGATGCCAAAATAATTAGTTGTGGACCTGGTCTCTTTATATTCTCACAGCCTCAAGCTTAGAATTGTTTGCCCTTCATGTGTTGTAAGACTTGTAGTTAGTACGAATCTATGACGCGAGCGCGTGTCACGAAGCCACATCGCCAGGCGCTTGCCAGCAGTCAAAATGTATCTCCAAAAGGTCCTCAAGCTCCAAATTCGCAGTGCCTACCCAGATGCGTAACCATACAGAATCCGACGCCATGGAAACCAGCACTCCCTTCTCCGGGCCCAAAACTAACCAATTCCAAAGAATCCCACCAGAGATAGTCGAAGCTATAAACCAACACCTCATTGACTCAGATCGATACTGCTTCGCAGTCACCTGCAAAGGCCTATACGCCATATACGCACAACAAAATCACACAGGGGGAAATATCTCCAAAATCCAAAAGATAGACCTCCTCCTCCGCCTCCAAAATAAAGACTGGAGATACTGCACCGAATGCGAAGTTCCACACTGGTGCTCAGCATGGCAAAATCTGAAATACCATTTCCGAATTAGCCAAAAGCTCTGCCACTCAAGCTACAAGCTCTTGCATCGTCCACCCTTCACTGGCGAAGTCGATCTCTGCCCCTGCTCAAGCATGACATTCTACACACACCAACTCTTCACATATCTCTGCCGGAACCCGAAATTGCAATATCCGTGCGTCCAGCAATATATCCGCTCAGATCCCTATATGCCGGATATAGGCTGCGATGAATCATTTGTTGAGTTCACGCACGAATGTACCTTCAGCGAGCACTCGTTGGTGGAAGTGCGAACAAGGACGACTGTTTGGTTTGATGAATCTGAGAAGACTTTACAGGTGCTTAACCAGTTGACGTTCGATACGTCGAAAGCAGGGTCTCAGAATTTAGGACCTTTAGGACGGACGAGCTCGAATTCCTGCGTCCATAAGGATACTAAGAGGTGGATTGAGGATTTCTTCAGATTATCGAAGTCGAAGTTTCATGTACAGACTCAGAAGCATAGTTATTGTCAGTGGCTTTCGTGGAGTACTCCCCACACATTTGAGATTTACTTGCATAGGAATCTTGGGGGTAGTAGGTGGCCGGATAAGAGATGGAAGACTCATTGCCATGATTAGTTTCTGTATATATAGGAACTTGCTACTTGTGAAAAGAGATCGAAATCAAATCCTTATTCGTGCATATGTCGTGTACTTGTAGGAGAATTAGAATCGGCAATGCCGACCTAACCTCAGTCGCAACTTAGGTATCCATGGTATACAAATATCATTTCACATATAGGTCTCGGAGAAGGTGAAGCCAGACTTCTAATGTGCTTGGCAGGGTCAGGCAGGATCTTCAAAAGAGTAGGAGCTAATAGACCGAAATACCCGGGAACGAGCGGTAACAATATCACAGCCTCCAGCGTTTAGAGCAACGCATGATCAATGGTTGTGATCTTTTTGGTCCCCTAATAATGAAAGTAAAAGAATGCTCGGTGAATGTTACACTGAAAAGAAGCAAAGAGAGCTAGGCATAACGTCGTTTCGTTTCGCATTGACTGAAGCCAGGAATTTACATAACAAAGCGTAGGTTCACATCTGCCGATCAGGTCAGTCCGGAGTTCCCGCAGTCTTATGATCAGGGAGATCAGCTTACCCAGAGGATGACTGCAGCTCAGCTGCGGCTTCTGCGAGTACTTGCCGTCGAGTTCCGCCCGGATAGTATTGAGCAGCTGCAAGTAGTTCTGATTAGGCCATTGTTTGAGCGATTTAATGAATGCCCAACTCAGAGCCCCACGGGCTTGTCCGTCTTGGAAGGTATCCGCACTGGCCAATGTTAGAATTATGATTCAGGCGCCGGTTACCCGGCCCCACTTTGGGAATGATTACTCACGATGTTTGGGTGTCTTTGGACCCTGAAAACATCACCACATCTGCAGGTGATGTCTTGGTTCGCAGGGTGCGTTGGCGTGCTTCGCCGCCATTGCTTGCCTTTTTGAAGAAATTGATTGCGGTGGACGCAATGCTTGAAAAGTCACCCTGGCCGTAGGAGGTGATGACACTGAACAAGTCTTGGGCAGCTTCTTTTGCCAGATTGGGCTCTTTCAGGATTCCTTGAGTGGAGTAGATATACGGTAAGTCCAAGGCCGTGCCCGAGTGGCAAGAGTCGAAGATCGCTGTTAACCGGACACCGGGCTTTAATGGCCGCACCATCACGGCGTGCATGTCGTCATCCACGATATGACCGGCTGTTCGGTAGTCCACTGGGTAGATCACATCGTCATAGCCATCTTCCTCATCTCCATCTAGATCAGGCGTGCGGCCTCCGTGGCCTGAAAAGTGGATGAAGAGCGAATCGTTGGGCTCGGCTCCTTGAACCAACCATTGCATCGCGCGCATGATGTTGACCTTTGTAGGCTGGCTCATCGGATTGCGCTGGTCATCAGTAAGAATTACCATATCTTCTCTGCGATAACCGAAGCGCTCAGTTAGGAATGTGGACATGTTAGTGACATCATTGATGCAGCCTTTTAAGGCATTTGGTTGCCCAAAGTAGTTGATGCCGATCAGAAGAGCCTTCCGTCGACCCGTACAAGCCGAGTACTGGAACCGATAATTTGATGGCGCGCCTGGTCCGAAGTGCTGATAGCCTTGGGGCGGACGGGGAGGTAAATTTGGCGAGCTAGCTCGCGGAGGCGCTGAGCCGAAAGTTAGTCTAGATTGACAATGGCTTGCTTACGATGTCTTACCGCCAGGGGGGCTCAGATATTGCTGAGATTGGGGCCGTGGAGGCTGAGGTGGTGGTTGGCCGTAAGGTTGCGGGGAGGGAGGGTGCCCGTAGGGCTGAGGAGACGGAGTGTGTCCATAGGGCCTCGGTGAAGGAGGAGCATAGTAGTGCGATTGAGGCTGCCCATACGGCTGCGGGGAAGGTGTCTGACCGTATGGACGAGGAGGCTGAGGCGGTGGTTGCGGAGATGGAAATGACCCTGGGACCGAGTAAGAATGCTGATGCCCTCGGTATGGTTGCGGTTGTGGTTGATAGGGCTGAGGCGGGTGCGGGGAGTGCCAATTAGATGGCGTAGGTTGATATCCCCAGGGCGCCCCTGGGGGAGGACCAGGCGGAGGGTTGTATGACATAGGAACTTCCCTCAGGATCAAGGTATTATACAAGGAGAAAGTGAGTCCACAAATCCAAAGCCAGAGACCAGAGGAATGGAAGGAATGCTCGAAGAGAACAAAATCTGGAGAAGTTTTCTTTTTCCGTTCTAGAAATACAAGGCTGACTAGTGGGGCACGCTGATCGTCGAATGGTAAGCAAATGAGAAGGAACCCTGAAGAACCTCGAGAACTCCGACAACCGACAAACCCTCCGAGGAACACGCAACGCGGCGTCGAACTTCGTATGGAAAGCTCCACAACTCCCGTAGGGCTGCAGGCAGCGACGTTTGGCCGGGTCACGTGTGCCCACTCTTGTTTACTCCCAGAAGGGACTAGCGTGGAACATAAATAGGCACATGAGCAGAGCTTGATTAGTCATGATTTGTACGAATGATTCACTGAGGCGTCAAGGTGTCAAGGTGTCAAGGCTGCCAGTCAGGGCCTCAGGCCTCAAGACGCGTGTTGAGCCGCATGGTGAATCTTCAAGGTCTGGGAGCTCAGAGCCGCATTACACCATACTTCCTGGCCGGCCCACATTCCAAGTATTAAGGGGCCATTGCCAATGTGTAGGTTCAGCCAGGGCGCCAGCCGATTCCTTCTGGGACCGCAAGGAAATCCCTACCGAGTGGCTTGACCCCTTTGAACTTTGAGCCGCACCAGTGACAAATAATCGCTCCGATGAGGGTGCATGTGGTCATTATCTCCAAAGAAACCTCGTGTCTTAGAAGCTAGATGCGGGGTAAGGGACAATTCATCAGCAGGTGAGCATCTTTCATACCGATTTAGGTATAGGTACATTGATAGAAGACGTAGCCTCAATTTTGGATGCACAGATAGCAGTAGTGTCGCAGTGGGTTTGAAACCGGGAAGTTTTAGATCCCGTATTGCGTGTCACACACGTGGACCACCAAGACCGGGGTCACTCACCGAAGATCATACTGATAAGAGCCTCATCATGGTGCTCAACGCAATGAGGTAGATGTATGTGGAGACTACCGCCGAGAACCCGGAGCTCCAACATGCATGTTCTCCGTTCCCGGACCCAGCTGCAGCAATAATAAATACTGCAGATCGAACTCAGGAAATATCAGCCACGTCCAAAGGGATGCCCGAACATGGAAGCGTCTGATTTGAAAGAGCAAGGCTGTGCCGATCGTCACTAGTGACCAGGATTGTGACCAGGATTGGCAGTGGCGTGCCCGTAACAGGTTGGGGCTTCCCTGGGCCTAACTTTGGCCAGTAGTCAGTTGAGGCTCAACGCCCTCCCACTAGTACCCAGTGCGGACAGACCATAGCAAGCTATGGGATGCATTCTCGGATCATCAATCAAAGCCACCTAAAGAGGAAAGGGGCGGAGCACATATTCCTGTGGGACCTACAGTATTCACTACTCCGTACTTGAGCCGCAATCCGCCTTTCTTTTAAAACCCTGACTGCTAGCTGTTTCCGGTACTCTCGGGCCCTACTATTCTCCTCCCAGTTGCCTTTGCACATTCGTACCTTGACTCCGCCTCATCAAATATGTCCTGCTCATGCTAATCCTACTGAGCCTCGTACGACTCCACAGCCATGACGGCGCCATGGGGTCTGGACTCCCTTCCTTATGACGTCTTTTTCCAAATTGCCACATTGCTGGACGCCCGTGACTGCATCAATCTCAGTAGAGTCAACAAATTTCTTCATGAATCTATGAAAAATGAACGAATCGCCAAGAAAACAGTTGAAGTGAGTTCCGCAGCTAAGGAGGGACCCGGGTGCTTTCTGCTTACCGTTACCCGTGTGGGGGGCCAAGGCTGACTCGAAACTTCCTAGAACGCTCTGTTGTTTAGTCATGAGGGCCAGTCTGCCTTGGCCGATCAGACCAGTTACAGCTTCCGCCAGGCAGTTGGGCACCGTTTCGATATCCATGAGGCGGTCGGGACTGCGGCTCCGTATTCCGTGTGCATGCTAGCATACGCATCGGAGTTTGTTTATAACCAGGGGTGCCTTTGCTACCGCGTCAAACACGAAGTTCGCTTGCTGGACGTGCATAACGCAGGGCGACAGGAACGTGTCCTCAATTTATACGATATTCTCCCTCGTTTGCGCGGTGGCCCGCAGGATAACGATGCACCCGACCGGGTCAAGCTGCTTCAATATGCAGATGGTATCATCGTGTTCCGTGTCATGGGCTTCGAGGCCCAAGACGATATCCTGGTTGCGATTGACATGATCCCACGTACTCAGGCGAAGCGGACAAAGCGTTTGCTCTTTCACCAGGCTGTGCCGGCATCTGCCTCGGTATTCGTGCGACACAGTCGGTCTTATCTGTGGTACGGCATTTTCACTACCGGGGGAGGCTATGAAGGAGTTTGGTCCGTCTGGGGCATAGATCTCGCGACACCCTCGGAGCCAATGCTTCTGACTCTGGATCCACTTATTGATGGGGACATCGGCCAAAGCTTATGCTTTGAGATATACAAAGATAATCTCTATGCGGTATCAACGCAGGTCGCTCCTGATGGTGGTGAGAGATTTTCTTCACATGTTCCTGCTAGGAATGACGAGCGACACTCGTCTTTTTACTATTGGTCATGCCATACACCTCGCGACAATAGTCGCCGATGGAGTGGACGACTGTGGCGCCGCGAGCACTGCGAAGGCCCAATTAATGAGATGTGGACAGATCTTTCTATTCGCACGGATGAAAGTACTGGTCGGCCAGTGATTCTTGAGTGTCGTCGAGAGTGGCCAGCCGGCAAAAGTGAAAATCATCGTACATACTATACCCAGCCCCTTGGCATACCCGATGAACTGGACGAAGAAGAAGATGAAAGGTCTTTAACCTGGACAGACGACTGCCGAGACTTTCCTACAAATAACAACAGCCTCTACGAAGAGAGACCTCTAAAACGGCTCCGCCGAAATTACCACGAAGAGCATGATCCGAGCCACGACCAGGCTGAACGAAAAGAGTTCATTTCTGCTCGCACCAAGTACCGAACATACAATCACGCTGCGTCGACCTTTATTGACTTGGTCAACGACCCAGCACCTCCAGCTGCAGGGGTTCGAACACAAGATCGACTCAGACTGCGCACAGTCTCTCGGAAACGAAAATGCCCAATTGACGAAGAAGGCACCGACGGACCAGCAGGTCTCCTCTACAAGCCCACACAATATAATAACGATGGGACCCCCGTCGAAAATTCAGAAGAGCGTTTCGCATCCAGTGGCGCACACATGTGGCCAGCAGAAGACGCACCAGCAGAATTAAATAAGCTTCTATGCCCAGATTCGCGCGTCAGCATGCTCACCGCTACTGCGGACGAACGATCCCTTATCTATTCGATACAATGTCCTGGTCTGCCACTTAACCATAAGGCATTGGTGTTTATCAGCTTTGACCCAAAAATCCATTTCCCCACCTTGACCTCCTTGCGCGCCTCGAAGGCGCCAGTCCTGCCGGAACAGGTCTTTCCCATTGAACTGCCACGGCCGACATCGCCTAATGGCTCGACCATCAGAGATTCAGCCCCCCTTTATGAGGCCATTCGCTGGGGATACTGGCTACGATGACGGGATGCTATGAAATATTATTATATATATGTCCTATGCAGGAAATTCGTGGGGCATATGTACTGGATAATGTCCGGCAACGCTTGGTGGCCCAGTGCTCACGTCTCGCCGCTTTTAATCACCGAGTAAAATTGAGCCAAACCCGATTGCCCTGATTCAATCACCGAGCCTGACTCGAGGGGGCCGAAGGAAATTAATAAAATGCCAACACGTTAGCAAAATTCATACACGCTTTTAAATCAATCTTTATTGCCCACATTCTCAAGGAAATGGCGTCGCAATTCCAGTGGATCTGATGCATAGCCTAGTACGTATCGCTCCTAGGAACATCGATAATTCTTACTTTTTCAAAGTGCCCGGTTGAGAATAACGGCTGTATTACTTAACGTTGAGTTCCGTATATTCACTAGTTGTTCCAGAGTTTACATGGACAAGCTTCTACCTACTATTACCTTCCTGAACGGGCATGGTCATAACCTCCGCCAGTATGCTGGAGAGCGCGGATTAATTCGGCAGGTTTCTGAAACTAAGTTATAAGTTGAAATCAGAACGCCGCCTAGTCAACTTCAACACGGGGAATTAGTTATCGCATAGTCTGTGTAGTCCTGTTTTTTTCTGCGAAGGTGTAGCAGGGGTATCTCATGTGTTCAGCGTCTTACCCACCTTTAAAGTCTTTGTATTTCTCCGTGAAACTCTCTGATTTTCTTGAAGTAATTCAGTCATCCGTACTTTGAAATTCTGGCTCTTACAAAGGCGTCGCTTGTTGCCGAGAGCCCGCAAACTTGCGAGAGTGGGTGCTGACGGGAAGCACTTCTGTTCTGGGCGGCAAGTCACAAGTCCTACCCCTGGCAAGCAGAGTCGCAATAACGATATCACTTGATGTGAAAAACACGTGCTCAACACTATGAGACTGCGGCTCGCCGTACGCGAAAATATCAGCTGTGCATCAGCTAGTGAGCCCCGTTCTCAGCATTTCCCACCAACACACGCCGACCGAGCGACGGATTTGATCGAGCCTGGTTGAACAGGGCCCAGGAGACTGATCGGCGACTGATCAATCGCTTTCGTATTCGCGGCGTGCTCAAGTTACATTACGCGCCCGCGTGTATTCAGCGCGTACACGTAAATACAACTAAGTGGTGGTTGCATATTGTGGTTACCGGGGGCCAAGTTCAAATGTTATCCGGACTCCAGGGAGAGCTGGGGATTTCAGCCTGGAATTTACTCCGTCACCCACCCCTCTTCATCTTTCATTTTGCGACAATGTCATTATTAAAATTATCCAACGAATTACTCTTCTTGATAGCGATTCATCTTAAGCAGTCCGAGTTGAATGCTTTTCTTCAATGTCATCCACTAATCTACCGGTCGCTGAACAACCATCTCTACCACAACAATGTGAAATATGATGAGGCCTCTGCATTGTTATGGGCTGCCACGTCCGGGTCTGTTGGGACGATACGGCATCTTGTTGACGCAGGTGCGAGTATTGTTCAGGAATCCAATTATACCGCGCCCACACTGGCGAGGGGTGTTTTTTATTGGCATCGGAAAGCTCGTCGATGAAGGCTAGAAAAAGAAGTTGTCAAGCCACATCCGATCTCGCATGCAGCTACAAATGGCCACATTGGGGTTATACAGATATTACTGGACTTTGGAGTCGATATTGACTATCAGGACAAAGATGGTCGAAGCCCATTCCTGCTTGCTGCCCACAATGGTCATTTGAATCTGATTCGAATGCTTGAGGCTAAAGGTGCATGTCTGTTATTGGGCGACGAAGAAAGTCTGCATGCTGTCGAGCTTGCAGCAATCCAGGGCCACCATGAGATTGAAGACTTCCTTTTTCAGAGACTTCGTCGACTCTACTGCATGAAGCCACCTTCGCAATGCCTGGTTCTCCAACGAAGCCTTCACTGGATGCTACGGTGCGCTGCAGAAATGGGGGATGAGGACCGAGTGCGGGATCTCCTTGCGGTAGACGGCATAGACGTCAATCTTTTGCCTTATAGAGATACACCTGGAAAGAACACTGAACTAGTACCCCCGCTCTGGAGGAGCTATCCGCCTCTCGTCGGCGCAATTCAATATGCTCCAGATCCGATCGCCGTTGCTCGGCTTTTACTTCAAGCAGGCGCTAATCCCAACGCTGCGTGTGTTTTCAGGGACCCCCGGGATAAAGGTAAAGGGCCACCAATAATGCCTTGTCGGCCAGTATCGCCTTTCACATGTGCTATTGCTAGAACGCAAAGCTATGGCCTGCTGGAACTATTGCTTCAGTACGGATTCGATGTCGAGGGCTCTGAGTTACTTCGCAAGTACCAAGCCTTCAAAAGAAAGCCTTTGCGGGAGATAGTCGATACCGGGAAAGCTCCTGAATGCAGGCTTCTGCTATATCATGGTGCCACACTTCCTTATTCGATAATATCGGATGGATTTTACGGAAGCAAAGCTATTCATGCCGCATTGGTAGACCTTGGGTTCAATCGCCCGCCGAAACGTGATCCAGAAGAGGATGTTGACTTCGATGCTTTCCTCAATTCCGAAGATCAGGATTTTCACTGGAAGACATCTTCGCCAGTGGATACTTCACGGCCCTGGAATGAAATATACCCAATCCATCATGAAGGATGGAATGGACCACAATACCCAAGAAGTTGGGTGCGCGAGCGCGGGATCTCGATCTCATCGCAGATACAACTCACGGAGGAAGAAATCCGGTCTGCGTTTCTTCAGTGAACTTTGACGTAGATGGAAAATCCACAAAGGAATCATTGATTTATCCATTCTGTCTTACAAGCTCTGTCATATGAAATGAACCAGCGTGAATCGTTATAATTGATCTAGACTCCCTTGCTCAGCTCAATGCCAAACTCCAGGAGAATAATTAACCTTTTAAGTCACTTGTTCGCTTGGTAGTCCCGGAGGCAAGTATCTAGTCGTATCAAGGTTATATGTCCAGGTGGGCATGAAAAAGATGTATAATATAATAGTAACAATGGCGCATTTAATAGCTATGCTAGGTTCCTAGTAGACTATCGTGTAAAGTAATCTGCTCATGGCGCTGGGTGAATCATCGGAATCACTGGAAGTCAGGAAAAGAAACCGGAAACCAGGTCGTGTTTTAGTTTTTTTCCAATAAGCAAACGCCACTCCCATCCGATGCGAAGTCACATTTATCGAAGTACAGTCCTAAAGAAAAAAGCCTGTCAGCTTGGTACTTGAAAGTTCAAGACTCATTGAAGTTTCCTCTCACCCAAAGCAAAATGTGCCCAAGAATCTGAAAACAAATGGCCCCCGATGGGGCTCTTATGCATCGACGGGAAATGCGTGTGCGAGCGGGTATACGGGAGCTTGGATTGGATGCCACTACTCCGTCCAAGGCAGATAAAAACTGGGTCTGCGCTCACCAATGCATGGGAGTAGGAGACTCGGGATATGAGTCCGCTCATTGGCAAATTTCAGCTGAGCATTGAATTCTTGGATAGATATGAGAGCCTTGTCTGATTGCATATACGACAAGTATACGATAAGATGGCCCCCGTTTATCTCTTAAATTATGTGCTCATTGATACCCGAAATAATAAGGATAATGTCCCCATAATTATGGATCAGAGAATTAATTAGACCCTTACCAGTACACTTGCTGTTGGGATTCATTTTTCTTAAACGCCGATCTTCAACTATAATAAGTAGAGGAAATTCCTCAATCAGTCAAGCTTCACGTAAAAGTGGGGAATATGAGTGATCTTTTTGCTCTCTTCACGACAAGTTCTATTTTATGGATTGGCTTAGGCCTAGATCTATCACCTCCGAGAAAACATACAGTGGGATATGCGCATTTACTCCAAAGCCCTAAACTTGTCCGAGGCCCATTCATGTCGCTCACGTGGGTCGCTATGGCGGTCTACGCATGACAATACCTCGGATGATCTCTTTTTTCATGGTGAGGTAAGGGAGTGGCTATGTACCCAGGCCCGCGGGCGGTTAACACACATGCGGGGATCAGCAATAGGATATTTTGGACAAGAAGGGACAAACTTCAGCTTAGTATCTAACCTGAATCGTCTACTCTGATGTTTGATAGTCTGCAGTAGATATCATGCTAAGTATAGGAATCTGCATTTAATGGATAGCCTCGTGGTAAGTGTTATTCAAGATCAGAATCAAATTTCAAGCTCTCGACTACGCTGAAATACAGACGTAAAACCCTTTCAACAAGTGAGCACAGTCAGAACCAGTAGCAGGATTCCACTTGGCAAAGTCGGCTTTGCTGATTTTGTTGGCTTTCGCTATACCATCGCAAGTGTCTCCGTCTTTAACATCATAATAAGAATTACGAGTTGATGCAATCCCACTCTGTACAGGGGAAGGTTTCGAAGTTCCGGTGGATACACCTGTCCCGGTGACACTTGAGGTAGTCGAAGTTGGTAGCAGAGTTGTGGCATTAGCATTCGGCGACCCTATGTTTGAGTTAATTACCTTGATAGCTTTGAGTCATCTCAGATTGGGCATTATAGATACATTTCACACCAACACAAACATAGACCTGATGCCACAAATTTGTGCACTCCGATCCCATGGATGGATTCCATTGGTAGAATTGAGATGGACTAATATGATACTCATCACGAATAGAGTCACAACTGTCAGTTTTGTTGACAAAGTGCCATTTATTGCCTAGTATTGACTTTAGCTGTTGCTCTACCGAAATATCGTGCGTTCATGTGATCGACCATGACTCACAGTTTGGAGCGACCCCAGTTTGCGTTGGGAAAGACGAAAATGAATTTGACATTGTGGTTACAGATGAGCCTTTGGCGCCAACACAGACATAATCTCCATCTACCAAATCATTGCATCCAGGCTGTATAGCCCTGCTCATCCACATATTCAGTTAGGTCAAGCTACTGGTCGTTTTCTGAGATTAGAGAATACGTACGGATTCCACTCGTAGAATTGACTAAGAGTAAAGTTCATGAACGAGTTTTGAATGCTATTGCATGTGTCATCTTTTGCAACGAGGTAGTAAGCTGTACAAGATGAGCTCAGCCCGCTTTGGACGGGCGCAGGCATACCACCGTATGTCACCGTACGAACAGCAGTGGGAGTAACACTCGAGGAGGTAATTGAATATGGATCGGGGCCTGAGACGCAGTAACTATGACCTGCAGTGAGGGCACAGTTCTTAATGCCGAGGGAAGGGTTCTATTGTCTGTTGTCAACTCTTTCCTCGCAGTCATGGCTCGAGAGGACTGACCCAGCTGGACAGCTGCGTAGCTGTAATATCGAAATAGGACTCTATGTCAGAGCAAGGGATGTTTTCTTTGATATCATTTGCCAAATATTCACAGCCGGAAGGCACGCCAGGATCTGTTGTTCCAGTTGCATTGGTTCCATCGGACCAACCTCCAGTTAAAAGGCAGAACGTTCCTCTGACAAGAAAAGCACCGAGAATGATCCGCGAGGATATGAACATTTTGTCTGGATATGCTATCAAGACGGCAGGTGATCTGCTTGCTAGTCGCAATATCTAGGTTCTTTAAGGACTTGCTTGACTTATGCCAGCTAAGGTGTTCCTAGAATGTTGACACGGCTCCCGACGTGCCGGTGAGGAAGTTTTGTAATTTCCCTCATTCGTACAGCGCCCATGTGTCATTTGATCCCAAAGTCTCACCGTATCGCTCCAACACACCTAGCTACCAATTTTCAAATTTTCGTTGATCCTACGAGTCAAGAGTTAGAAATCGATGTAACTCGGGGGCCGGCGGCTCAAACCCGGGGGCGTGCTCGGTGGTTCCGAGTTGGCCTTCCCTAGTCGGTGGGATTGGACCATGGGATCCGATCGTCCGACCCACCGCGGGCCGAAATTTGGATCATCTTTATTTCTCGTCAAGATAGGCCAAGGATATTCCCCGCCCATGCTCTTGGTCCACACCTCCCACAATAAACCCCTCACGAATACGGAGGTTGTACTCATTATGGAGATAAAAACCCAACAAAAGGAGGTGACCAGCCCCTACATGGCCCCAAGTTGAGGATTCCACACTAATGGACTTTAGCGTGTTGTTCCGGCAATATTACAATATCTTCACACCGCCCACTTCAAACCCATGAGTATTACGCCGTAACAAAAAGTACAATATGCACCTAGCATCTGCATTGCAAGAAGAATTAAGGGAGCCAGGACATCACGCCCAAAATACGCGGTATTGACTAGCGCTTACAAGACTCTTTTTATGATCGAGGGTGTCAGTTACTCTGTAAACATGATACAAACACAAGCCGCAAATGCTCCACAGACATAAAGGTAGTTTACCCTCTTCCAAGGTGACCATAAATCTGAGAATATCGCCTGCTTTTGGGACAATATTTCTGTCCTATATTTGGTACTATTGTTCGGATCTTCGTCGATTCTCATAAGAAGCTTTCTGATATGCGCCGCCCTTCTTTAATTCAATGTCTGCTCTTGACACTATTCTTGGGAGAGTATTCCACTGGCCTTAGTATTAAGACTAGTGGCTCATGTTCCTCAACCCAGAAATTTGAAACAGGATGCTGTAGTAAAGCTGGATACTGTGGATTTGGCGAGAAGTTCTGCGGCTCCGATGTTTGTATCTCCGACTGCGATGCGCAGGCAGAGTGTGGACGTGAGTATCTCTCCATTGCTGAATGAAAGAGTGCCAAGTTAATTACAATTTCTAGCTTATGCCCCGGTGGCTAACACAACATGCCCGCTGAATGTGTGCTGCTCTCAATTTGGGTGAGAATTTAATGACAGGACTCTACCAGCTTACAGTGCCTAATTATCAACTCCAGGTTTTGTGGAACGACTTCGGAATTTTGCGGAGATGGTTGTATAAGTGGATGTGAGCCTGTGAAAGAGCCGTATGTTTCTTGACCTAACCGTTTCAACGTATTCACCAGCCCATGAGCTATTAGTAATCAATTGCAATACAGTTCATGCTCAGGCACTTCCAGCAAGCAGATCTACGCAGGATACTACGAGGCTTGGAACTACGAGCGCAACTGCGATTCTATGGCTCCTTCGGATATTGACATAGCACCATGGACGGTAAGACCTCGGAGTTGACAGTCTACCCCTTGATCGGAAATCCTAACGCAATGTCTAGCATCTTTACTACTCTTTCGCTAACATCCAGACAAGCGACTCCACAATTCAACTTGTGTATGACCATGATGAGGAGTACATTAGACAAATGATGGACTTGAAAAAAAGAAAGCCGAATTTGAAGGTGTTCATTTCAGTTGGGGGTTGGGATCTGGGGGGAGAAGTTTTCTCTGATATGGTTCGGTTCCCGGGTACTCGTCAGTCATTCGTTGACTCGGTAATGGAGTTCCTGGAGAAATGGGGCTTTGATGGGATTGATATTGACTGGGAATACCCTGCTGCGAAAGACAGAGGTGGCCGAGATGAGGACACAAAGATTTTCGTTCAGCTAATGAAAGAGCTGAAGGCTGCAGGTGGTCACTATGTTGTGACCGCGACTCTGCGATCTTCATACTGTGGGTTTTCTTTCATTGACTGATTCAAATATCATTCACTAACCTTTATGAAGGGTATTGAAAGGCTTCGACGTGAAAGGCATGTCAGAATACGTGAACTGCTTCAATTTCATGTCTTATGATATCCATGGAACCTGGGATGGCAACAGCGAGTATACATCTCCAGACATTAACCCACACACCAAATTGACTGGTAAGATGAAACCCTAGCTCTGGTACTGCTTGATTCGTATCGATTTGCCTGACTTGTATTGCCCAAAAGAGATAAAAGAAGGGTTGGATCTGCTGTGGCGTAATGGGGTTGACCCCAGCCAAGTTCTTCTGGGACTGGGCTTCTATGGAAGATCATTCACGGTGAATGATACGTCATGCATGCATCCCGGATGTCAGTTCAACCGGATATTTGATAATGGCGGAGGCAATCTCGGCAAGTGTACGAACACTGCTGGAATCTTGAGTAATTACGAAATCAACGACATTCTCAAAACTTACTCGTCGAAGGTCTCTTATGACAAGGCTGCAGCGGTGAATTGGATAAGTTGGCTTGATAACCAATGGTAACACTTTCAATGAGGAATCGGTGAGCTCTGGGGGCTAATTATATACAGGGTCTCATTTGACAACGCCAAAACACTGAAGCAAAAAGCTGATTTTGCAAATAGTCGCTGTCTTGCGGGGATGTTTCCTTGGTCTTTTGATCAGGGTGGTCCTGGCTCTTTAGCAAATCCTAATGATATGGATCCCTCTGATACATCAATGGCGGGTGCAGATACCGAAGGTGGCAGCGACAGCACTGGCGATCTCTATGTTCCAGGAGATATTTTCAAGAGTGATCCTCCCATGGTGACTGGCATAGCACCACTTAACGTCATAGTAGCACCCACAACATTGCCCTCGCCGGTGACGTTCAAAATTGGTTCTTTGGTGACTCCAATTGAGGTCGCTTGGCCCACAGCCCATACATTGACTACATCAGGGACGACTACGGTGACAACTAAAATTGTCCGCATCATTGAAACCACAACTTTCACCATACCCGATATCACCACTACCATCATACCGTGGTGGAACTGGAACATCACCGGAAATGCAACAAAGACTTCAACATCACTCTTTCCTAGTTTTGCATTGGATCCTATTATTTTCTCCGACAGTCCTTACCCTCAGACTACGGGGAATGTATCATACCCGTCACATACTGTCACTACGAATCGAACCCTATTTCCTCTCCCTTGGCCATGGTCAACAACCTCGCTGCCGGGCAAAGTACCCACTCCCAGCATAACATTTACTGAGGGGGGGCCTCCAGGTCCTACATGTACTTCGAATTGTGGGATGAAATGTACTCACTTCTGTGAGAAACCTTGTTTACTGGATTGCAAAGATCCTGAGAGTGCACAAAGCTGGGATGATCCTGAAGATCCCGATCCACCTAGTCACTCCGACTGCTCGGGCCCTGACTGCGCAGGTGATGGTCAACAAGAATGTTCTGGGCCACTTTGCGTCAAGAAAGGATGCGAAGGACCTGGCTGCGATACAACTCGACACATCTGCCTTACCGAAGACTGCAAGGAAACTGGTTGCTTTGGAGATGACTGCGAGTCTAATGGTGAATGCCTTGGCGATGATTGCGATACCGTTGGATGCACCGGGAATGATTGCAATGAACATGGTAGGTGCATGGGACTAGATTGCATTTCAATTGGCTGCATTGGAGCTTTGTGCGATATCCATACGGGGGAATGTACCGGATATGATTGCCACAAAGTGACATGTTCAGGCCCTAATTGTGAGGACGGAGTATGCAAGGGAGAAGGTTGCAAATCCGATGACAATGATTGTGAGAAAAAGAGCGCAGATGTTTGTACTGAGGTTGTATATCCTACTATTGCCAGTATAGCTTCTATCTCAACGGCAGTGACCTCGACAAAGTGCGGAACAATCACAGCGTGTAATGCTGAGCCAACCACCATCACTTCTACTGTGTCTGGATTCAATCCATCCCCAATTGACATACTGCCCGACTATACCGTTGATTCAGCTGCTCGAGCATCTGCTTCAAAGATGCTTGCATCTGAACAGAGTGTCTACTCACAAGAAGCCACCTCCATGACAAGCACGTCAACAACTTCCACAACTACAAGTTCCAAAATCACAACATCCGAAAAGTCAACATCCACTGCGCCATCATCAACATCTTTATCCAATACTTCACCGGACGAGGACAGCTACTCTTGCAAAGGATCTACATTTTGTGGGCATTTCACTACAGGAAATTTCCGGGGGTTTTGCGATGAAGCTAAAGCCTTTCTCAGAGGAGACACAATTTATGGGTAATTTCATTCTCACCAATACTTTTTGTATTCGACTTGAAAATAGTAACTATTGTACACCCCAGAACGCTCGATGGAGACCTAAGTACAGGGGCATGTTATTCAGATGGTAAAAATGCAGGGCGCGGTTGCGGTGTATTTGTCCAGGGGGATGGCTGCCAACTGAAAGGAACTGCAATGCAAGCGTATGCTAATATCTTTCGTTTCCAAACATTTAGATACACTGACATGGATCTGTTAGTGCCTATGATCATCTAAATGACTCTAATCAAGGTGATTGTGACAAATGTGGCTCTGTGACCTTTTCAAATGGATGCAAACTGGTTGTCAACTATGTGACTGGCTGTGACAGCTCTAACGGCCCAGGTGCAGCACATTTTCTCTCTTCTATGAGTGAAAATAATGGACAGACTGCTACAAGAAACTCTTTGAATGCTTCATCGTTTGACCCCAATGCCTGATCCATAGTGGGAAAGGCCCCGGGCTATCGTGAATCCCTTGAGACTTCGACCTCGATGAATACCCTCTTGACCGTGCCGAGCAACGAAGCGGCTACTACCACCGATGAAAGGGTAGATATTACAAAAGCCACGGATAAGCCCTCTTCGTCGTCGACACAGCCCTTGACATCAACTATTCGAAATATCACGAAAGGCTTTACCACACACACACCGACTACTACTACTGAGGAAGCAAGTTCACTCCCATCACCTTCAATCTCATCAAGTCTCTCGGATCATACTTTCTCGGCCTCGAATATCTCTCCTGGGTCTTCCTTTGCTTCATTGTTTTTGTCCGACTTGACACACAACTCAACGCGAAACTCAACATACCACATTATGCGTCAAACAACACGCTTGAAACAGGCATAATTATCACTCAATCATTTTCTTCAATTTCAGACTTTTGCTGTTTCAGGATCCGCATAGAAATTGTATATCTTATAGTTTGGCCGGCATAAGTCGTAATTGGCCAGCGTCGCAGTCAGCAGATTCAAAGAATATGGAATCACAATTCGGAAAAAGTAACAATCCAACCAAAATTCTCCGGACTAGATATAGAATGTCAGCGAGAGCCATTGGAAGCTATAGTAGATTGTGGTGGTGCCGCATGCAAGACTAGCTGCATTGCACAGGGGAGGGGGCTATAGAGCACCGTTCTCAAGCAGGAGGATCTATCTTTTCTTATATCGAACACACAGTGTTTCAGTACTGAGCAATCGCTGAGCGACTAGTGCTCATGAGCAACTGGTTTCGTGAATTCACTGGTTCGATCCCTGATCCTGAGCCTGAGCGTCCTCATAAAGCGGCGGCGCGCAGGAAAGGAAAGCCTCACCCACCATACATGCTACGCGGACCTCCTCGACTGCTATTCGGACCCATCTAAACTGTGTGCGTTCGAGTATGTAATCTCCCATACAAATTTGTCAGTATACTCAGGTAAGTTAGAGGCACCTCGAAGTACTTACTGTCTTTGGGAATGGTGAATACATCTTGCCCTATATCTAGCACGCCAGAGCTCTGCATCTTCCTTGTTCGTTAATTAATAATCATTACTTGTCGTTTCCATCTCCATATTTCCATAGAGTTCATATGATCTGGACATGTCCACGGGTGGAGGCATTATTCCCGAGGTCGGTATATATGACAGCATATTCATGGATATAGCCTTGGAACTAAGCAGCCACGAGAAAGGTAGTAGCTAAATTAGCACAATGACAATATTGATAAAACAAGTCGCTTGTGAATGTTTATCTAATATTGCAAATATTCCAAGATGTCGCTCGTCTTAGCCATGTATTAAACCATTCAGCAACTCCTCAAAGCTATTATACATTCCATGGCTGAAGATGTCAGCCTTCCACTGCAGCAACGTTGCTGGATCTAGAAGATCCGATGCCGCGTTCGCAATAGGTAGAAGAAGATTATTATCCTGACTCTTTTCAACAAGCATAGTCATAGTCTGAGCAGCTAATGCTTCGAAAATATCCCTATAAGGCGTCGCAGCCTCATGCCACTGCGCCATAAGGACTAAAGCAATAGTACAATCCGTGCAAGTACTACTCACAACATCATGCCGACTCGACTCACGAATACAATCCGAAGACCAGAGACAATGCAAATATGTCAGACCAGCTAGGAAGCAATTGCGAAGAGCTCCCCAAGTAGGCGTGGTCTTCTTATTAACAAATTGTCTTCGGAGGCCTCGGCAGATATTCTCCGCCGCAGTCATACACAAAGTTAGTGTTGAATTCGTGCAGTGAACAGGATCGGTAAGTTGGCCTCGGTAGAGATTGAGAATCGTGAAGTTATAGCATAGGTCATCCCAGTAGGCGCTTGAGAAGAGACATAATGGCTCATCCTTTTTCTGCGCTACGGTCGGAAGGGATGATCGCCAGGACTCGACTTCATCCCTAAATTGCGAGACGCGAAGCTGATAGGTTGGATGGGAGGTGTTGCTTAAAGCTAAATCGGAATATAGACTGGCGTGTATCTTTGCCCATATTCTTCTTATGCGGAATGTGTTAAGACCTTTTGTTATACGTGATGGTGGGTCATTTGAGCCCCGTGCTTCCACAGTGATACCATGGGTTGTCATATGTTCGTCGTCGACATCGAGGGGTAGCTGTAAAATTGAATGGATTAGGGATTATTTGATCTTGGCTATAGAGCGGGGGTCTTACTTCACAATCGACATCCTCCGAGCGCAAGCAGAGCGGCCGGCCTAGAACAGTTGCGGCGACCGTGTCTATTGTCCAAGCGCTCCAAAATGCTCGTTTGCGTAATTCGAAACGCAAAGGCCCTGTGGACTGGCCAACAACCCGTCCATGTCGATGGTATCCAAGTTCAATGGCTTGGCGTAATGCAAGACCGGAGAACCTCCTGAGAAGAGTTATTGGTCAAGTCGCTTTACAAATTTCGGACGGATGATTCATACCACACTGAGGTCCCAGTTGGAGACCTGAGAGAATATATGGCGTAACACAAATATGCTTGGATAGTCTCCAAGCTCTCCAGTTGTAGAGCGCTCTGT
>JAOYNU010062329.1:0-85028 GCA_026745395.1 Tympanopsis confertula | reverse complement strand
TGCTAAACTAGAACACGTAGGCGCGAGCTCTATATACTAGAATAGGCGGTAGTAGGAGGCAGAAACCCCACTACAATGTGTTATATCAAAAGCAGTGTGATCTATTCTAGTTATACTTCATATCTCATGATTTATCAGCCACGGTTACCAAGGTAGAGAGCAAAGAAGTGCGTTAATTTATGTTGGCGCGTATCTTGATAAGAGAAGACTACCCTGTGCGTCAGTGACGGAGGGTCGTTTCGGGCACATTGTATATCGCTGCTACGCGTCGAACAGATAAGGGATATGCCATTCGGTCGTATATTCCACTCAGTAATGAACTACTTTAATGGATTTCACCTTTGTGTGTAACATCACACACAAAGCGATGATACCCATAGATGCGTCCTCATCAAACTCAACTTCCCCGGATCGTTATTACTGGCGTCATTCTTTTGCAGGGTCTAGATCATTGACTGGTTTCTCGAGGCCATTTAAGGTATTTTCTGTCGAAGTATTGCTACTCTTCATGTTGGATTAACAACTTCAACTTCTGCTCTATTCTAAAGAGACAGCGATGGAAACGAGGCCAATAGAAAAGGGTCACAATGAAGATTGATTCTTGGCCTTATGATTGTAACAGGTAAAATGATTTTCGAACCACGAAGTCGATTCTAATTTTTGAAAGCACCGAAAGTGCAACTTTCGGTGCTCGTACATTCGGCGCTGACAAAAAAGATCGATGGGAAGGCCACCACCGAACCACCGAACCCGCTAAGCCCGAACTTAAGAGTACAAAGAAAAGAAAAGAAAAAAACGCGGCGAAAGCAACAACAAAGCCAGAACAGCATTAGAATTTGTAAACAAGAGGGGGGAATATATGTTGCAATTATGACCCATCGACTCCTTCGTCTCAGCTTGGCGCATTACTGCAAAGACCCCTACACAGGTGATTCGGTGATTCTCGCCCCTATCTTGGCACTGGATTGCACACAAAGCAAACTGCATTACATGCAATACAAATCGCAAGCATGTATGCAAGATATGTAACATTGCAACATTACCAAGTGGGTACTTTTGGCCCCTCGTCAATTTGATCCTATGAGCTCAGTTCTACAGCACGCAAGCCACGCGCGATGCGCTCGGAAGGGTTTGATCGTCCTCTCGGCACAGATTGGACGAATCAATCAACACGACCTGACTATCGGACTCTACATTTCAAATTTGGAGATCTTGTGTAATATTGCAGCAAATCCCGAGTTTGCTACTTTCTATCAGCTTGAAGGGCCTGATCGTACTGATCGCAGCCGCCGGTACGTCGTTGGCCAGTTTCGGATGGGGCTAGAAGCGTACGTAGAAGAGGAGCAA
Organism: Tympanopsis confertula; assembly: GCA_026745395.1. Taxonomy (NCBI): domain Eukaryota; kingdom Fungi; phylum Ascomycota; class Sordariomycetes; order Coronophorales; family Scortechiniaceae; genus Tympanopsis; species Tympanopsis confertula. The sequence goes on along the minus strand of JAOYNU010062329.1, from coordinate 83,681 downwards.
GTGGTGAATGTTGGAGAAGAGGGGTCGGAGTACCCGCGTGAGTGTGAGGGGTTTGTCTGTGGCGGGAGTGGAAATGAAGCAGGCACTGTCTTGGATTATGCCCGTGTTAATACATAGTACTTTGTCCTTTGCTAAGGCTTGTCCATCTACGGGAGGTTGATTCAATGTAGTCGGCGTAAGCAGCTAGATCAAATTTGAATGAGCCATACGGAGCTAATCTAGTAAATCTTAATTCGTCAAATTGGAAGTATGTTTACAGTATTGCTTGTAAGCTCGCTGGAACCGATGTTGTCATTTTTCTTTTTAATTCGGAACTATAAGGCCTCTTTCTATGTAGTTCGTCAATAATTACGAAGGAAAAACATTACTAAAAGAAACGAATTGCAGCAAAGGAAGATGCTAGTTGTTGTCTGCAAAAGATCTCGGATCTTGGCACCTTTAGCGTAAACGCCACCACTGCAAAACCACCGAACGTGCATGCCCAATACTTCAACTCCAATACTTGACGCTGCAGATCCTACGTCTGACGAGATGACAAACTCGCATCGGCTTCGGTCAAAACGTCCAGTCGGTGCTTCACGATGTTTCAATAACTTTCATTGAGCATGTCGCCTGTAGTACAATAGGCACTCGCAAAAATTCGCGAGGTGAAGGTCTTGATACTACAAGTATATGTACTGGATATATTCTATCAAGTGCTTTGGGGAGCTTTTCTTTCAGTCCCAAACTATAACTTGAGCGTCATGTCCCCAGTGAAAACAAAGCCTCCTGCGCCACCAATGACTTAGCGAGGAATAATTCTACGAATGGGCGACCAATGAACATTGCGCAAAGGCAGCACGTATCCATGCTAGACACGTACTTGAGACCCATGAAATAGTTGCGTAAACCTGAACCGCTATTTCAAGCACTTTTGATGGAAACTTAGCTCTCCAGTCCCGAAAGCGCCAGAACCACCGCAAAGAGTCTAAACCGTCGCCCAGAGGGCGTTAAACGATTAATGGGCACAATGCAACAGTCCAATCTCACCTGTAAAGTCTTGAGGAGCTTACTTCGGTGCTAGCGGACTTTGGATTTCAAAAATCTCCCGCAGGAAGAGGAACCATTCGTCAGTGGCGAGACTATTGTGGCAATTATAGGCTGTATCGAATCGTGGGTCCAAAAATGGGCATGGGGTGCAGCTCAGCCTCAACAGGAAAACCCATATGTTCAGACTTTGGGTTCTTGGCGGATTTATCTCAAGAGCTGGAAAGTGGGAAATGATGTGCTTCCTGCAGGGGGCCTTGGCTTGCAATTTAATTGGGAAAGTAGCGAGATACTAATAATGTGCTTCCTGCAGGGGGCATTGGTTTGCAATTTAATGGGGAGAGTAACGGGATACTACTCGACCACGATTGTTCCATGCGCTTCTAACACGTAGCTTTTGCATGCACTGCCTCAATTCTATCAAGGTCCCTTGGAACCATTGATCACAAAGTTGTGGACCGCATCGCGATGCCTGGGCTCAAGTCTCTGGCTTCAGATTGTGGTTTGCCAAGGTTTACCAGTACTACATAATATACATTGAGTACTCAAACCTGATCATTGCCTCTTTCGATTCAGATTTTATATCTTCCAAGGCTCTTGTTCTTGCTCTTCTGTGAAAGAATATGCAGAGTAATCATTATCGCGGAATACACAAGGTACCTGTAGAGCTTACTTCCCAGGCTTTGAAGCAACCCTAACATGTAAAATGTTGGTACTCATATTAGCACAATCTGGTACGAAATGACGTTTTAGGCCGAATTTCTTGCAGTTTGCTTGCGTCGCCACGTTTTGTTTCTCTTTGAGTCTCTGCACAGTCCGTTCATAGCGCAAAGGCGTAGTACATTGGCTTTACTCCTAGCGCTGAGATTTAGCGGGGCGGCCCGAAGCCCCCCCCCAAGATCGTACAATGGTACTTTTGTCTCCGCTATGGGGAGTGCGAACCCTGGAAAGTGCAAGAGTGAAATCGCGTAATTTTGCGGCCCAGTCAACTATCATATTCACAATACTATTGGACTCTTGTATGGGCGGGACCTATGTAGATCCTGTAATCATCTACGGCCCCTCTTCCGTTTCAACCGAAATCCCACCCGATTACTGCGAAAGGATTGCCCTATATAGGCAAATTCGAGACTTTCTGTGGCGGGGCGCCTCAAGGAAATAGTCTCTTGTTATTCATGTTCCTAATCGAATGTGGTCATATTCCAGCGTTTTTTCCGCGTCAAGAAATACGAGTCTTGTCATAGCCTAGCGTCTTACCCGTGAAGAAATGCGAGGTCCTCAAATACTTAACTCTCCATTATCTGCCATGTTTTATGCACGGACATTACTGACAGTGGAGGCTGAATGATAGATAGTCTCATTGACATGGCAGACAGTCAGACTGATCAGGTTCCTTCGGATTTATCTCACTTACGCCGCGCCTGTGACAGATGTCATTCTCAAAAGCTGCGTTGTAAACGCACGGGAGGGGGCAATTGTGATCGTTGCGAGAAGGTAGGAGTGACATGTGTCTTCAGTCCTTCTCGTCGTATGCACAAGATAAGCCCGCAGAAGGATAACGAGTCAAGATTGCCGATATCCGGAGCCAGCAATCATTTCGCACTCCATGGTGCGTATATTTTACACTTTCCTATGCTTTTTTAGGCCTCGTAATTGACAAATCTCCAGATAACAGGGCATTTGATGATCTCTTACATTGGGATCTGAAATCGGTCGGATGGACTTCCCAAATCCCGGATCCAATCACATACGACCTCGTTGGGGATCTGTCACCTCTCAGTAACCAATGTATAGCGGCTACGCCAGGGACAATCAACTTGCCTATGTTGAGTGCCGACGAATTGAATACAACTTCAGGGAGCTCATTGAGTGACCAGTCTGTCTGTGACCCCAGCGTACCAGACGATCCAGCCCCTCCTGTTAGTGAAACTTGCCATCGTTTGCTACACGAGCAATGGATTCGCAAGATCTCCGACCTAAATATTACGCTTTATCAGCATGCTGCCCTAGTTCCACCAGCCATGACAGGAAACCGCCGGTCATATATAGATGGGGACAGCACGATCGATAAAAGTCGAACTGTTGCCATTGATCAAACATTTTCCATTACCGCCCAGGTTCTGAAAGAATTGGAAGCGGTTTCATCCAGCTCGCGCGATGATGGGGCTCGAAGTGGCATAGACCTTTTGGACCAAGGCAGTCTACTTTTGAGCCTCTCTCTGTACTTACGGCTTTTAGACATATACCACGCAATCTTTGAGCCGCTACAAAGAATTCTGACTCACTCTCGCCATCGCTCATCCTCCTCATGTTCCTCCAACTACCAGCCATCTTTGCTGTCAACGGAATCTCCCACATCTTGCCCCGAACACTCCTTGGACGAACGGCTCCCTCTTTTTCCCGCACTTCGTATCGGGGAATTTTATCTTCAAGCATCAACTAGTGTTCATACTCTAATGACCATACAGCTCGCCGAGCAGCTACTAAGTTTGGTGTATAGAGCGATTCAAAACATTACACGAAAGAAGTCGGCGGCCAGTACTCCTTTCGGATACGATAAGCAAGATTACTTTATGGGTGATGAGCATGGACTAGATCGACTCAAAGAAATTACTGGTATGGGTGTCGCCGATCCTTCACTCAAGGCCGCTGAGAAACGACAAATGGAGGTTATGGCGATACTGAAGGCAATCAAATGGGGCCTTGGCTGCCGATGACGATTTATGATTGATTCTTGATTCAAAATGCACCATAAGATATAGGCAGGTGAATCTCTCTATACCAGGATGAATAAATCATTAGATTCGTGCTAGTAGATTTCTATTATAAAATGAAAGTGAATCATGATTGTGTCAAAGACTCCAACTATTTTTCTCAACCCGGTATCCTGTGTATTATGGAAACCATTGACGTACAATCACTTTGCAAAATATCTCAGTTTGTTGACCATAAACTTTGGAGGCGGAAGCTTATGCTCAGAGCATAACGGCACAAATCAACGGTGATCTGCAAGCATAGGCACTTTTACGCCATGTATCTTCTACTTCCGAGGAGCCTTGTCCCGCGCAAGCCATCGCCGACTCCGACCACCGAGACTACGACCACCACCGAGCACCTGCATACCAAGCGGAAAACGTTGCAACTACTGCCACGTATAAAACAGACACGAAAAGATCGATCATGATTCATTGCTGCAGACAAAGTCCTCACTGTCCACAATTTTTCAATTCTTCAAGTCCCCATTCTTCCAGTTCGAGTTTCTCCGCCTCCTTGCCATGACCCCCTTCGAGGGCGGCGAGATCGGAGAAATTCTTGATGCAGTGGCAAAAATCAAGGACCAGGACCCCGAGAGCTGGTATAGCAACTGGGTGGAGGTCGGAACCAAAGTCGAACAGATTGCGCAAGAGGCAGAAAGCACCGGAGACCGGGTCGCGGCGCGAAGAGCGTATCTGCGTGCATCGAACTATTTGCGCGCGGCCCAATTCATGCTCAACGAAGGCCCCATCGGTCACGAAAAACGTGTCTTACCAACTATCGAGCGAGCCATCAACAATTTTCGCCGGGGAGTCAAGTACCTTGATGGCGATGTCCATTTCCTCGATATTCCTTACGAAAACAAAGTAAAGCTTCCGGGCTATCTTTTATCTCCCACCAGTGGACAAACGACTTCCTAATGATCAGAAGCCTCCGATTCTAATTAATACCGGTGGCGGTGACTCCACCCAGGAAGAAATCTATTTCATTAATGCCTCTGTTGGCCCAAGTCTTGGTTATGCTGTCCTTACCTTTGATGGTCCAGGTCAGGGCATTGTTCTGCGCAGAGATAAACTACCTGTGCGCCCAGATTGGGAGGTCGTCGTCGGCCGTGTTCTGGATCATCTCTGGGACTTTGCCGATGCACACCCGGAATACAATCTTGACTTAGATCATATTGGAATTACCGGAGCCTCTATGGGCGGGTACTACGCTCTTCGAGGTGCGCTAGATCCTCGTATCGGCGCCTGCATCAGTGTCGACGGTTTCTACTCCATGGAATCCTTCGCGCAAGGGCGCATGCCCGCGTGGTTGTGGAATTTATTCAGTGGGGGGTATCTCTCGGACGCGATATTCGATAGAGTCATTGGTGCCATCCCAGGCTGGACTTTCCAACCGCGATGGGAATTCAACCACATGCGATGGGCGATGGGACGGACCTCCGATGCGGGAGTTATTCGTCGCATGTTAGACTATACACTCGCCAAGCCTGGTGGCGGCGAACTGCTGCATGATGTGAAATGTCCGGTGCTTGTAACAGGAGCTGGGTCGAGCTTTTATTTTGACCCCGAAACAACTACTCGAAAGGTGTTGCGAAACTTGAATCACTTGCCGGAGGATAAAAAAGAGGAGTGGGTCGCGAGTGATGTGGTTTTTGGCGGGCTTCAAGCGAAAATTGGGGCTTTTGGGTACTCTATGCAGAGGACCTTTTCCTATTTGGATGGGAAGTTTGGGGTGGATAGAGAGAGATTGGTTGTGAAGGATGTGGCTGAAAGAGTGTTCTAGTAATAACTTTAACCTACTATGATAGTATACTAATGTGGATACTACAACGTAGATTATGCCTTCTAGAATAGCAAATCCGTGGTTGCGAAAGCCCTGAGAAGCCTCGAAAGTAGCACATCCTATATTCGTATCCAAAATCGCTCATACAGAGATACCTATTGCTTTCATTCAAACACAAAATTGCTAATACTACTGCTAGTATCATTATCAACCCAATTGGAAGTTGAGAGAGTGGACTAAATTGGGCTTTTGCAACTTGAATGCTGATATCAAATGCCGACGTTGCAGTCAATGCAGTAAGCTATCCAGCATGAACCAAAGGAGTAGTGTATTGGTAGACACAAGAAACCCGGGGAGTGTAGATTGGAGGTGTGATTCTCAGTCATTCAATTTCACGAGAACAGTCATCTTGAGAAATAACTTGCAACATTTCGGGCCAAGTAAGGCCGGAAAGAATACCTTTCAGATATGATGATAATCAAATTTGTCCAGGTCTGTTTAAACTATGTTTGAGAAGATATTTGCTTCTATTAAACCATGATTTGCTATGTCGTCAAAGATTTTCAAATTACCTCTGTTTGGCAAACGAGGTTGTCGCAAACGAGGTTGTGCATACCAAATGCACATGAAATCGCTTCAGACTCCAACGCCTAAATCTGGCTTCCCATAGGCAGGCTTCCAATCCTCTGTGACGTTCACAACCTTGCCCTGCTCCGCATAAACCTCAACAAAGCCTAGGCTTGCTCCAATTGGGACTCGCTCCGCATCGATCCATGGGGCTTCTTCTGACTGCAATTTTTGAAAGTCAGGGTCGTTGATGATACCTTCCACGGCCGCCAAGTCGCGCATGTAAAATTCGACAACGACGTCATGATCGTCGATGGTCCATTTGCCTCCAAGGCGTTCATTCAAGTCTTGCAGCTGGCCTCGTGCCGGCTTCAAACTGAACAGCTAAATATCATTCACCTGTCAGCTTACTGGATCAGGCTCAATATTCACCATTCAAACCAAGTTGTCCACGACGCTTCACGCCACGAAGGAGACAAATGTTCGGACTGCACTGCCTTACTCGGTGCCACTACAATCTCACCCACATACTTCTTTCTACAAGGATTGACAGACGCAGACCGAAGATGACTAGTAATTGGCACGCTCGATGCAGACAATGACTCAAAAGCAGTGTTTGTTAAAATGCACTCACCATGTCAAAGGTCCGCACGCCATGCTTGGCATGTATGGCAGCTGCTCGAACACAATGTTCCTCCGTTACCCAGCGGTGAAATGCCTCATCAGAAATATTTGGCTTCTTATAATGTGCGATGGACAACCGCAGAAGCCGTTCGGGAGGGACAGACATAGTGAAGAATTAATGAGAAAAGAGGAAGATAGAGCGATGATGTGACGATCGGGTTATGTTGCTTAGTACGATATTTATGCGTAATATTGCGTAACGTGGATATCAGTGGTCTAATATCTTTGCCTACAGGGCTCAATATGACAGTACTTTGAAGTCCGAATTCATCGGTCATTTCTACCCGATCTACCTCCGACGCTAAAGACATCGCCGAAAGTTTCGAATTCAGTACCGAAAATGGTACGCTGGATCTTTCGGAGCTCTTGGTAGATAGTCATTCGCCGGCATGCAATCATATTGATCGGTCGCCGATGATGAACGACTTGATACTGACAAATCCAAAAAACACGAGCTTGGGAACGAACATGGGGTGTCTCGACTTTTCCATGAGCTGCATAGGCGTGCATGGCGTGATAATATGCTATAGAAAGTCAATCCAAGGTAGTATCAAAGATATTGAGGCACCAGGAACCTACGGCCCATGCCCACTGAGGTGTCTAGCGTAGATAGCTTCATCCTTCCTCTCCAATCCAGTGATTTATTGAGCCTCCGGCAAATGGCAAATGAAGGTGGGAGTGGTATATTTCTTTCGGGTTCGGCGATCAATTACTGGAATGAAAGAAATGTGAAAATAACATGCAGGTAGGATATCCATTCTTTGTTTGGAACTCCACGAGCGAATCTGTTCTCGGACAGGAGGAATTGATACCCGGGAGAGTCTCTGAGTAGTTGAGACCAACCAAAAGCAACGTAATCCACGAGTCTTTGAGAGACAACTACTTGAAAATGCTAGTTATGATCATATTTTTGATCTATAGCTTTGATTAAAAGTTATGTAAGCAGCCGCAAAATATTGTGCGTTCCAATCCCATATAATGCCATTGAACAATTTGCAGTGAGTGTATCACCGAACAATTTATGAATCCAGAGCTCCCAAAGTATCGTACATGACTTTGGCTAGAAGATCAAGGAAGACTTTAGACATGGTCTTCCCCACCCTCGGACTTTGAATCCTTCTTCCCTTCTTCCTCCAGTCGATTTTGCTCCATGGTATCGAGTCCTGTCTTGTGAAGCTTGTGCTCTTTGGAAAGTACCTGCTTACTGATTAACAGGCTCAAGAGCAGTGCTACACCGGCAAGTGCAGTGTAGAATATCCATTCAGTGCGAATACTCGAAGTATACACTTCATTTATAACGCGTCTCTGGCTATCGGGCAGGGTTGGGATTAATGTGAGCGCACTCGATGACTCCCCACCGATGATCTGTGCTGATACATTGGGTGGTAACGCAGCATCGATCTTGCCAGACTGCTGTGACATCCGGTTTTGAAAGATCACGCCTCCAAAGACAATAGACATGGCAGTTGCGATATCACGAATGAAGAGGAGTGTCGTTACTGCGGCCGCGATATCTGCAGGCTTTGTGATAGTGAATATGGCCATGATTGGAGCTTGAAAAACAGGCCCGAGTCCGAGCCCAGACACAATCTGGTAAAGAATGATTCGTGGCCAGGATGGATAAGGCTTGAGGTCAATGTAGAGTCCAGTTCCCAAAAGCATTATTACCAAGCCAATGTAAATAGGTGGTCTGTATCGGCCCGTCTGGCTAATATAGTATCCGCTCACGCTTGACAAAAAGCACATGGTGATTGCCACTGGAAGTAAATAGACGCCAGAGAGAATGGGAGTGGCGCCGAGGACACTCTGGAAGTACAGAGGAAGATAGTAAAGATTGGCCATAAAGATTGCCCCGTGTAGGTATGCGATACCGAAAACGCTCACGTTAGAGGTGGACTGGAAAAGTCTCATCGGGACGATGGGATATTTGGCTACCTTCCATTCGACCACAACGAATATACCGAGCGTGACCACGCCGAATATGATAAGGCAGAGGACCATGGCCGAGTCCCAAGGGTATGCAACACCACCATATCCCAGTCCTAGGAGGAACATAACGGTTGCGCAAACCAGCAAGAGCGTGCCGAGCCAATCCAGTGCGAGCAACCCCTGGATGATGGGCGTCCTAGGTGTGTGAACCTTGAGAAAGAAGACAACAAATACAGCGGAAAGGCCAGCAACAGGGACTGTGGACAAATCAGTCAAAGTGGTTTAGAAAAGGGTCTGAAAGGTGTGACATACGATTGATCCAGAAACACCATCTCCAAGTGACGAACTCGGCGAAGGCTCCACCAATTATAGGACCAAGTCCGCAGGCCAACCCCCAAGTAACACCGATTATGCCGTAATACTTGCTTCGATCGCTGTTTGAGGTTAGGCAGACTAGTCGTGGTGACGCATATCTGATGGCTTACCGAGGACTGAATGCATCAGCAACGACTGTCGCTGACAAGCCCAACATTCCACCACCACCTGTACCCTGAAGCACTCGTCCAGCAAGGATGGCATGTATGTTAGGGGCGAGTGCGCCAATGAGGGAACCGATGAAGAATACGAAGATGGCTGCGAGCAGTGTCGGCTTTCTGCCAAAGATGTCGCTAAGCGAACCCCACGGGGGAGCCGAAGCTAATGTCTTGGGTTAGCCCAGGTTGTAAGGATGAGTGGCACGGAGCTGTTACCAGCAGCGGGAAGTAAGTAGGCCGTTCCAATCCAGGCATATTCGACTGCAGTAGCATTGAATGACTTGGCTATGGTGGGGACGGCGGTAGCTACGATAGTCTGTCTGAAATATTAGCACTGTGCGTGTTCGTTTGTCGTGCCTTGCAGATTGCCGACGTACCTGTTCCAGGGCCGCAATGAATGTGGGAACCTGTCGTAGAAAATATGTTAGCTTCTCCTTATGAAATTCGTAGGTTGTCTTCCACTCACGCATATGGAAAGGACAAGCAAGAAGGCTTTCGCCTTAGTCAACTCATTTGGTGGCTCTTCTGTGCCACTTGGCTGCTCAATCTTCTCGTCCTCGTTTCCCGGAGGCAGCGACCCGGTGCCAGGAGATGGCTCCGACAATTCTTTCTGAGAGCTGCTATCGCTCATGGTTAGATTGATGCGTGGTGCGTGTTGGCAACAGGATACTAAGTAGGCAGTGTGTACAAAATATGCCACATGAGAAAGAGAAGAACTTTATTGTTGAGAAGAGAGCCCCGTATTTTATTTGGCGGCTCATATTGAAATCTACTAATGCAGGACCGCTGGATGTAGATCCGAAGAACTCTGGTAACCGCCGAAAGAATAACAGCTCCTCATTCTTCTCATTCTTCTCATACTTCCGAACCCTTCGGTAGCTTCGGTAGTGACTAATCTTATGCCCCCACTTACTGCCGAACGTGCATGTACGGGTCGTCCGCTTAGCCAATCGCATTCCGTGTTATAAGTGGGGCCGCTGACCCATTGATCGACACCTACATGTCCCGATCCCCGACATCTGAACTGTATTATCATATACATATAGTCCTAACAATGCTATGCAAACCTTACTTGTGCAACTTGGCTGTTTGGCCGCATACGCAATGAGTACAAAAGAGCGACTTCTACGTCTGACCTTAGCGCATTACAGGAAGGACGGCTGCTCGGAACGCGACTGTCACTTCTTCGGGACAATTGCTCACGCAAAGGAAGTAGCATCTCTTCATTCCAGCAAAGGTCTTGTCTTGTACCATCAGGTAAAATCAGTAGAACCATTTTCTTTTGGTGTCACGACTTTATTGATTACCGAGAGATGCTCAAATCGCACTGCAGGTATTTTCAACGAAAGACACGAGAGACGCGCTCGAGGGCTTCAAGAGCGAACTGGGGGCTGGATGGTCCATTGAGGATCACGATTTCACTGTCGAACTTTTTGTGCGCGATCTTGAAACCCTACGTGCAATCGCATATGATCCAATTCGCCAGACCTTTCCTGAGAAAGAGGCTCCGTATCTCAGCGAGCGTCACGTGGTCGCCAGCCTCGCGTGGGTCGAAGTCTTTGTTCAAGAAGGTCGTGTTGTTGGCCTCAACGAGGACGGAGTGTCGGGTTACAAACCCTCCTTCGAAGATTTTGTCGCACCGGGCGGCCTCCTGAGTAAGATGCTGAAATAGGTCTCGAGTTAAAGTTGATATCAATCGTTTCACGGCGAGCAAGAGCAATACGAGGCATCAGATAAGAACTTTGGAATATTTGAACGGTGTATCCGGATAGATTCGGAAATTCTAGAAATCAAACCCCATGATAAAATTGTAAATGTTCATCACATCTAACTTTCACTTTCTAATTCAATTAATAACTGTATAATGTAAACCGCGCAGCGTTGTTTATCATATCTTGCGCATATGTTTAGCATATGTCTGCGGAGAGACTGCGGAAGTTACTGTATTAGGACTAGCGCGCCCACGCGAGATAGTTCTAGTAGGAGGTCTCTTTCTTCTCTTCCTCTCCTCAACTTCGTTCAAAGAAATCCCCTTTCATCCGAATTTAGCTGAGTGCGTCAGGGATTAGCGGTAGCGGGTGAGGTGAAGGCACGTGCAGAAGTACCTTGCGACGCTGCTAATTGGGGCCGCTCAGTCAGCTCCCCTCATTCTACCACCTCCCTCTTTCCAACATCGCGCAAATACCTCGTCGCGAACTGATCAAACTCGATCCCACATTTCGGCGTGCCGATATTGGCGCGACTTTTTGTTTATATAATTTCTTTGCCGGCCTCACTATGCCCAATCCCGTCCAACGGTCCGCCTGTGACAGGTGCCACGGCCAGAAGCTGCGCTGCTCGAGGTCAGGTCGTGGAGGCCCTTGCATCCGCTGTACAAGGGTCAAAGCTGTCTGTACCTGGACTCCCTCGACACGCCGACAGAGCGAACGGCCAAGTTCGAAATTGCCAAACCTTCAAGGATCTTCCATCGCAACTCCGGGCAACAGCCCCCCGTACGATAATGGTGATGGAATTCAGCCCATGACGCCGTTGAACGCCCCATTCTCCTTCCAACCTGAGTTTGATCTCGGCGCGCTTAGTGCATGTCCATTACCAGATAGTACAACGATAGCCACCTGGTCAGGCCCGAATCTTTTCGACCTTGACTCAGGATTCTCGTCAACCTCCGCCTTGTCTAATGCTTCTCCTACGGCCGACCCCTACCTGCAGCCAGGGAATACTGCGAGCACTTGGCAGTATCGATTCAACCAGGAATGGGCCATGCTGTCTGCAGAACAACAATCGCCCCAAGACGACGGAATCATGCGACCTTGCACCGCTACTCCTGGGGCCAAGTCTCAAGAAGTACAAAATTTGCGACTATCCAATATTCGTGGGCTCTCAGACCTCAACCTTGAAGTGTTTGCACTTTCCTCCACGATACCCAAACCTCCAGGTTGTATATCACAGCCTCATAGTTGGAAAAACAAAGACTTCGCGATCGACAAGACCTTCCTGCTATCGCAGCGTTTGATAGAAGTCCTTGACAAGCTGTACCCGAACACTTCAGGATCTAATAACTGCACCACGCAATCTCCGCGGGAAGGTGAAATGCCAGTGCTCGCTCCGAATGACTATACATCATTTGATCAGTCATCTTTCTTGCTCGTACTTTCATGCTACCAACGTCTCATTGAAACTTATCATGATATTTTCGGAAATATGCAAGCGTGCTTGGACCGCTCCACGGTAACGGCCCGTGAAGATTACGTCCAGATGCCTGACTTGAAAGTCGGGTCCTTCTCCGTACCTGATTCCTCTGCGCTGCAGATCACTATGATCTTACAACTGGCTAGACATCTGTTACGCCGGATGGGCGCTATTATCAAGTCCCTGAAAACACATTGCAATGGTGGCGGCACAAACGATCTGATGTCTCTTACGTTTCAGGCGGTGAATACCAGAGAGGATGGGTTGATTGAGACGATCAATAATCTTCGAAAAAGCCTTCTTTCATTGGACATACTATAGTTGACTCCGCTACTTTACCACTCGTATACTTTACGAGTCGGAAGTAAGATGGAATATGAGTACAGCAAGCCAGAATCCGGACAACAAACGAGTATGTGGCGTACTCTACAGCCCACAAATAGTAGGATTCAACATGCCCTTAGGCCTTGAATCCTATTATGTGTCCTGCTGTTGCTGTGCCTTTGGAGTCGATGCCCTTCACCAAAAGAGGAAATTCAGATACAAGGCGCGCTCGCTACCATGCCGCTCTCACAGTTCCAATAAGAGACAACTTGTCAACTACGACATCTCAACGCCCGGAATCGAAGATGAAACACGATTGGGAATCTGTTCTTTCGGAGGTACAAACAGGACTTCAAATCGCTAAAGCCTCGGAATTGTCAGTATGAGGAGACTCACTACTGCTAATACGTCCCAAAGCCGAAAATCAAGTGGCCTTTGGCGTATCAATACCGCTGATTGAACTGTTCCAAGCTAAAACTCTAGAGACTCTGGCCTCGAAGGCCGGGAACACAAGCCCCAACCAGGTCAATGGATATTTAGAAGCTCAGTCCAGCAAAAGCCTCTGAATTGATCACTTTGGTTTAAATAGTACATTTGCTATATCAGGGTTCATATCTGGAGTAATTGATCGATTGATTCACTTACTGCTATTCATATATAATCGTACTCCATAAACCCCTCATTAGGTAGCCCTCAAAAACGCGTCTTCAAGAAGCTCCACTCCTCGATAGATGGCCCTCATGTCCTGAAAGCTGAGACCCCACGTAGAGGTCTCCAAGTCGCTTAGATTTGAAATTTTCTTGGTCGCCGTCATCAAGATTTCATCTACGTGGCTATTCAATTGCAGCGCAGAAGCCATGATCCATGGATAAGCCCTAGGTGAGAAGTCTGACCTACACTGCCTTTCTATTTTCCATGTGTTCGTATCGTCTTTGTTGTACAGCATGGTCCACGTGTGCTTTCAAGCTACGAGAGTGCATTCCCCGATGTCGTAAGTGGGCTCATAAATTTTCACTACTGTCTCATGGAGCACTTCCACTGGCGGTGCTACGTATGTTTATTCGTTCAGTGTGTTTGTCTACTTGTCGGGGTGGCCTTCGCCGATTGCGCCGGTTCGGGTTCTCGGCAAGTCTTGTCATTGCCATCACCATTGCCTATCTCGGTTGATTCATTGGCCTCGGCTTTAGTTCATGCTGTGATTCGTAGCTCTCGTGAAGTTCTTTCCTTGTCAACTGTTCTGTTTTAGATGTTCGATGAAGCTTCTTCTTGGCCTTATCCAGAGCCTCCATCGTCCTCTTCAATTCGGTCTGTCATGTAGGAAACTGGAAGGTTTTAAGTTGCCGCGTGAGAGTTTGACACAAGTCAAAAGGAATAAAAGGACATACGGGGCGAAACAAACGGACAAACGACATATGAGTTGTCGATTCCTTGGCTCGGCGATGCGTGCGTTCCGTTCCACTTGGAAAGAATGATCGTCGTTCGGCGATGTACTCGGAACACCGAACATGCATCAATCAACAGCCTATCACCATTCACCTCGGATCACTTCAATTGTTGCATAGTACTATATCAGATCAAGGTAAAAGAAGCCGAGAGAAAGCAGGTTAGAAATCGGCGTTAGAAGACTATCCTTCAACCCCCGAATCGGTCGACCCCCGAACTTGATAATCGTTCTGTTGTACTGACACATCACGCTTTTGGGTTGCGCATTAACATATAAGAACCGGTAACGATGAGCGGATTCCGCAACGATATATCATAAACATCTCCCAGACAAGCATCCTCGGGCATTTGCAAACACCAAACCTTGGAACAAAGCAAAACCATGACGCTGACATCCTCCCAGCAACTCTTCGGCCTCGCGCTACTTCGCATCTCGCCCGTCTTCCTTGCCGCCGTCGGCGGTACCTTCTCCTACATCTCGCACGAATTCGTCGAGGCTTTTAAGCACAGAGCTGTGCCATTCGAAGCCCGCCAGGCCGTACTTCCAGGCTGGTGGGACCACATTCGTCCTGTCAGCTTGCCTGTTATCTGGCTGTCGTTCATCCCCATCTTTCTCCTCGGCCTCGCCAACGCTAGAAGCTCGACGCTTTGGGGCTGGCTCGGGATGGCAGCGTCGGTGCTGTCGGGCCCCTCGCTGCAAATCTATACACCATTGCCGCGATCCTCAGTATTGCCTACTTCCCGCATACTATTTACCGGGGGTTTATACCGCTCCAGACCAAGGCAATTATGGTGGAGCGTGTCTCCAAGGAGAAGCGCGAGCACGCCCTGAACCAGTTTTTGAGGATGGATTATCAGCGCGGCTGGACAGCCGGATTCCCGGTTTGTGTGCTGTTCCTGGCCGCTGTGACGGTTTGGGTGACTGACCAACTTTAAATGGTCGGGGCCGTGATACTTTTGAATTAGAAAACAGATTTCACTCCATACTTACGTTTGGAGGTTTGTCTGCTATCCATGGATATTTATAGTATCCATACCTAGGTTTAACGTATTTCAACGTTCCTATTAGACTACAGATCACTTTCTTATGCCTGAAAAAAAGTTTGACGGCTTCAAGTTGATCTTTACAAATCGTGGGTCCTAGCCTGAAAGCACCCAACAGAACATACTACAAGCTACAGCTTGGATTGATGTATGAATTTCTATTGAAAGCTTAGGATATTGCGCAAAATTTGAATGATAAATATTTCATCTTGATCCACGTAGTACGTAGTACCCCTAGAACAATAATTTGTTGATGCTTGGATCATTTACCGCAAAGTGGACCCTCGGGACAACTTCGGCACGTCAAGAAATGAGTAACGGTGGTCGCTGTTGTTCGCTCGCTCGGTCTGCTCTGCTACTAGTAGAACTTCGTAAAATTTCTCCAGGTTTGCTTCCCCGGCTTCCCCAACGTTTGCTCACCGAGAACCTCTAATAGGCTAGACGATTTCATTATCACCATCTCCAGACTCCGGACTTCGAGCCCCAGAAAACCACAAAAAGCGGGCCACGCGTCCTTGACTCGGTTCCCCGAGGGCTTGGGCCGCTTTACCGAGTCATCAACAGATGCCGAAGTCAACAGTTCAACTCTCGTGGCTTGACAAGACTAAACAAGCATGCTAAGCCGAGCGCCAACCAATCCAGACTCCCCACACGCCACGAGGTGCGTTCGCTGTGGAGAGCGCGGACCCCCCAAGTGCTACGGTTGTGTCTCGCTGTCTTAAAGCCGCGAGCATCGTACGAGCCCGAAAGCAACCATTCTAGATCTGGTGTCGCCTGGATCTAAAACATGCCACATCGAGCTAATGTGGTTCATCTGTTTATCGCTTTGGCCCCCGCTCCTTTCTAATTGCTTTGTGATGGAGCCAGTCTAGGCCCGATCTGGGCACCCACACGGAGGGCCCCCGGGTTTCGCTCTTTTTGTGGAGGGAAAATGCCCCCGGACGGCGTACAATTGGCGGCTGAGCGGTAGAATATTCTCTCCTCGTCACGCGCAAACATGGGTACGGGCTGACGGCTGGCCTTCTCAGTGCCGGGCTGATCTGACTGTTCCGGGTCTACGGCGTGGATACTTGGATCTCTTACCGGGCGATCCCCTCGGAACAAGCCGTGAGATTCATAAGACACATGCTGTGGCTCATGTGTGTGCTTCCTACGAACAAGAATCGGCCTTGAGGGGTCCAGGAGTTGAGTTGCATTTCTCTGCAGCGCTGGGGGTATCGGTCAGCACTAGCCCTGCAAGCACGAGCACCCCGGAATGGCGGACCCCTGCACGCTAGACAAGGCTTACCACGCTGACCGATGCTTGACTCAAAGTCCGCGACCCCCCAATCAAAGCCTCACAAAGTGAAATTTGATGGAATGAGGCTTGTTCGCTTGTAGGTTCGGCAAGTGGTGCTCCAGTCAGCGGCAAGGCGTGCCACACCATTGCTTCTTTCTGGGGGTCGAATGGTTGGTGGCGTCCATTAATTTACGAGTCTAAGCAGGTCCCGGATTATAACATTTCCGAGTTTTAGTTTCTTCTCCGAGTCTAAACTTCTTTCACTCGTGGCGTTCCATTAGCCTTATTTGAGATGTGGGATTCTGATCTGGGGAGCTCGTATAGGGCCTAGTTCACGGCTCTGTCGGGATTAGGGTTACAATGCCTGCGCAGAGAATGCCTGGGAAGAGCGTTGGGAGACACTGCGCTAACCCCAGAGTACGGATGTTTCCGAGAAATCAGTCGAGGGTAGTCAGCTTGTCTGTTTGCTATTTAATCCTTGTTACCCCCCGGCCTTGGAGAGGGATTCCTGTTGATTGAGTTCTTGTACCCTTTCTTATCTTCTGGATCTCGTTCCTCATCCACCACAATGGCCGTCAGTCAGTCCGTGGTTGGCCGTGCCAACGCTGAGAAGGCCCACGGTCTCGTGGGTATGCTCAGGAACCCATATGTCTTCCTCACCTGTTGCTTTGCGTCTCTCGGTTGTATCATGTATGGTTACGACCAGGGTGTCATGGGTCCTGTGCTTGTCATGGAGAACTTCAGAAACCATTTCCCATACTTTGAGGGATCTACCATTCAAGGATGGCTCGTCTCAGCTTTGGAGCTGGGTGCCTGGCTTGGTGCTTTGATCAACGGTGTTCTTGCTGATCGCATCTCTCGAAAGTATGCGATGATGACTGCTGTGATTATCTTCACTCTGGGTACCGGTCTGCAGGCCGGTGCTCAGACCCCAGCATACTTCTTTGCCGGACGTATCATCGGTGGTGTTGGTATTGGTATGTTCAGTATGGTTATCCCGCTTTACCAAGCTGAGATTGCGCCACCTGAG
This sequence comes from Tympanopsis confertula, assembly GCA_026745395.1. NCBI lineage: Eukaryota > Fungi > Ascomycota > Sordariomycetes > Coronophorales > Scortechiniaceae > Tympanopsis > Tympanopsis confertula. The sequence goes on along the minus strand of JAOYNU010062329.1, from coordinate 66,094 downwards.
CTGCGTGGATCGCTCGTCTCTCTGCAGCAGCTATCTATTACCATCGGAACAGCCGTCTCCTTCTGGCTCGACTATGGTATGCAGTATGTCGGTGGAGTTGCTTGCAACCCGGAGGGTGTCGCCAATCCCTATCTCTCTGACGGAACATACAACGCTGCCCAGAACCACGGCCACACCTGCCTTGGACAGAAGACTATCTCATGGCGTCTACCATTGGCCCTGCAGATTATTCCTGCATGGATTCTGTTCTTCGGCATGTTCTGGTTCCCCTTCTCTCCTCGTTGGCTTATGATGAAGCATCGCGAGGAAGAAGCCCTCTCTACGCTTTCCAAGCTTCGCCGTTTGCCAACATCCGACCCCATTGTCCGTGCCGAGTTCCTCGAAATCAAGGCCGCCGTCATGTTTGACGAGGAGACTGAACATGAACTCGTCGGAAGCGGTGGTGCTCTGGCTCCATGGAAGGCCCTGTTTGCTAAGAACATGCTTAAGCGTCTTTTCCTTGGATGCGGCAGCATGGTGTTCCAGCAATTCACCGGTATTAATGCCGTGCTGTACTATGCTCCTCAGATTTTCTCCAGTTTCGGCTTCTCTTCTACCACCCAGACGCTTCTTGCAACTGGTGTGACCGGAATTCTGCAGATCATCTTTACTTTGCCATCTGTGTTATTCTTGGACAAGTTTGGCCGTAAAACCTTCCTTATAATCGGGGCTGCCGGAATGTTCTGTTGTCATGTTGTCGTCGCCACGGTCGAGGGTATCTACAAACCTCAGTGGGATCTCAACGAAGGACTTGCAAAGACACAAGGATGGGTTGCCATCGCATTTATTTGGCTCTTTGCTGTTAACTTTGCCTACTCCTGGGGTATGTTTCATTGAACTCCACCATTCCAGAAAAGATAACTAACATCGTTTCTAGGTCCCGTTACCTGGGTCTTGGCCCAAGAGATCTTCCCCAACAGCCAACGTTCGCGTGGTGTTGCCTTGGTCGCATCGACGAACTGGCTTTTCAACTTCATTATCGGTCTTACCACCAAGGATATGCTTGATACAATGAAGTACGGTACTTACATCTTCTTTGCCATCTTCAGTGGTCTCGGTGGACTCTTCATTTGGTACTTCGCCCCCGAGACGAAGGATAAGACCCTGGAGGAGTTGGATATTTTCTTCGGTGGGTCCGATGACAGCATTGCGGAAACCGATCGTCAACGCATGCAGAGGATCAACGAGTCTCTTGGCCTTGCTGGCGTCGAGAGAGTTGAAGACCTCAAGACTGCCGTCACCGCTGAGCAGGTGGAGGTTGGATCTACCAAAGCTTAGTCTGTACGGAGTAAATACCCACGAATGATAACGCTAATCATGCGATGTTGATCCATGACCCACTTTATGACTATCTTCTACGAAGTAAATATTGTAAATAGGCGATCAATTTTCTCATTAATTCCACGAGTCATTATTTTATTCTCAGCGTAAGGATATTTCGTGTAAATCCTTTTCAACGGTTTCGCGGTTCCTCGAAGCAAGTGAATGTAACGAAAAAAAGGCTGAAAAATGAGCCCGAGAACATTGACGCGCCCGTACTCTTGCGGTACGGAATGAAATCCCAGCAACTATGTGTGACTACGAAGAAATTATACTAGTTTCAAATTCGCAAAGATTAAGAAGCCATTAAATGTTGCCCAACTCAAGGCATTCAAGAGCCAGACCGCTTGTTCTCGCATAGAGTATATGTCTCAGAATACGAAAGCCTCGAAAGCATCGTGTGACAGCGCCGCCTTGGATACGAGTCGCTCCGAATATAAAATTCTACAATCTGCCCTTCGATTCAAGCTTTGAGCCTAGACTAGACTGCTCGAACAAAAACCTCTGATATCACAAAATGAAGGCCACTTTTCACTACAGCGCTTTTTGCCTTATGATGACCGTCATTGCGGCACCAGGGCTGCAACTTGAATCGAAGGTATATCGCTCCGGCTTTGCATCCGACTGTTCATCTATTTCTATTCTAATGCGAAACAATAGAGAGACCAAGCATGCATTATCAATGGAGGGACGTGTGTGAAAAATACTGATTGTTGCTCCTACACCTGCGGTCCTAGCGCAGGCGGGATGGCGATAGTGTGCATTGACTGATGTATCCACTCTCCAATGTCATGGCTCTACGTGTACGACCGCTCTAGGAATGACCAGCGACATTACGAAAGACATCGTACGATCACGTGTAGGGTACAGCGCATGGAATATTCCACCAGATCAGGTTCCTTATTTTAGGCACAGAATTAACAGGCAACACATCCGATTGGCTGGTAACTCTTTGCGGTTTGAGAACACAAAGTAGAGAATACTGCGAACGGTAATTCTACCTATAGATTGAGTAGGGTACAGTAGATGGTTGGGAAATGTGACTCGCGGAACGAACGCATAGACATTTCTTGGAACGCTCGAGTCAAAGCGCGAGTCATTCGTGAACCATAAATTCCAAGAACACGAGAGTCACGATGTAAGCCAAGTCGCTGTTGACTTCATCATTCCAGGAATGAAAGAAACCGGCGTCCCAGACAGACGATCTTCCCCATATCGGTTCAAGAGACCAGCCAATAATGAAGCTTCCGGGCCTGCATAGCCTCGTGGCGTTTTATGAACACCGACAGTTACGCGGCTTCTGCTAGCAAGTGAACTGGTAGTCAGGCGCCAAAGTAGAGTCGATAAATTCATTAAAAGGTGCTAAATAGTGCCAATTACGAGCCATTTCCAAAGTTAGCCTTTCAAATGCACCTAACCAAGCCCCGTTGAGATATAGTAGGGCTGATCGATCACTTCCTTTTGGGGACGATGTGCAGATATGACTCAGCACAGTGGGGTTGTGCAGGTCTCAAATCAAGTGAGAAGTGGTATATCGACGTCATGGGCCGGTCATGGGTCTATGCTCTTTGACTTGGATTTATAGAGCCGGCGTGAACTTGTTCCTCCATGAAGGAACCTTAATTCTGTCCCGAAATTGCTCGAGAAAGCAATTCTTTACCATTGACAAAATATGTCCACCACTACACAGACAAGACCAGTGAGCACCAGATTTGTAACGCCTGGAAACCCCAAAGTTCTAGGGCGAATGCGAGAAAGGCGACAAGCTGGGGGTGGTCCCCCCGGCAGGAAATTGGTCGAGGCGGGTTATCATCCCGCGCAGCCCTCGATCGGTTTCATGAAGCAATGCAAAGAACCCTCTAATATGCCAAGCTATCCTGGCTTGGAGCGTTGGCGATTACTTGAGAAACTGGCCGATGGCGCATTTAGCAGTGTTTACCGTGCAAGCGACACGAAGCATGAGCATAATGATGTCGCAGTCAAGGTATTAAGGAAATACGAGATGAACGACAGACAGGTATGGGTTGAGCTCAATTTCTGGATGCTTAGGCTTGAATGCGCCTGGAGCATGTTCGTCTTGCTCTATACTAACCGTTGCAGAAAAACAACTTAAGAGAAGAAGTCAACATCTCACGAAAGTTAAAACACGATAACGTGGTCCGTCTCATAGACGCCTTCGAATCACGCCAATTTTACTACATGATCCTCGAGCTTTGTCCCGGCGGCGAACTATACGAACAGATCGTCAACTTGTCTTCTTTGAGCGAATCAATGAGTCGACATGTCATCACACAAGTTGCCCATGCCGTGGATTATCTTCATGACACGATGGGAATCGTTCATCGGTGAGTCCTGAAAAAAGATTTTCCGGTTTCTCAGTGTCATGTCTAACGTAATTCGACAGAGATATTAAGCCAGAAAACATCCTCCTAGGACCATCCCTTTCCTCACAAACACCCATGGACGAAAAGCAACCCTCAACGCCCGGAAACGAGATTGATCGCGAAGAAGCTGTTTCGATTGCGAAGGTCGGATCAAACGATATCGGAGTCGTCAAAATTGCCGACTTTGGTCTCTCCAAGATAATTTGTGGCTTCCCTACTATGACTCCATGTGGTACAGTAGGATGGGCTGCCCCCGAGCTGCTCAAAGAGCACAATTACACCACCAGCGTTGATATGTGGGGTATTGGCTGCCTTTTGTTCACCATGCTCGCCGGATTCCCTCCTTTCTACGATGAAAATTTGAAAGTCATGACTCGCAAAGTTATGAAAGGAGAATATTCATTCTCATCGCCCAACTGGGAGAAAATCTCAGACAGCGCCAAGGATCTCGTGTCTCGCCTTTTGGAGGTTAACCCAGAAAAGCGGTTGAACATCAAAGAATGTCTGGCCCATCCATGGATATGGGGTGATGATGAGACTACGCCCACTGGCAAAGAAAAGCCGTCGACAAAACCCGAGACTAGCAAGTCCTATAGCCCCTCAAACTCGCCTGGACGCCAGATTGCCAAAAACTCAGAAGCGTTTCAAGCCAATGAAACGGGTCATTACCACCCTGAGACTCCTAGCATCAAGGAGGTTCTCAATGTTACATTTTCCGTGCAGCAGCAACATCATGAACAACAAATGAAGGATATGGCAAGCCACTCCGAAAAAGAATCAACTAATAATGCCCTCAACGATGTGGGATTCAATATGGAGCGCTTGGATATCTCGAACAGTAACCTACTTAAAAAGAGGGGGGCCCAAAAATGAAGTTGTTATGATGATGCTACGTCGATGATTGCTGGATGATCATCAGAGACTTGTCTTGTATAATATCTGTACACTACTTTACGATGACGACTACACTGCAACGATTTAAATTTTCGCTTCATTTATCAAGGGATTCACCAAGTCGTAGTACAATCTTTTACTTAGGAACCCACAAGGAATGTAAGAGGAGAAGAGACTAAGTTCGTATTACAAGTATCCTGCCTTATGTATCTCCTGCCGAAGTTTCGTTCTCCTCAGATGACTGTTTTTCGGCATCTCGTTTGTGCAGGTACCCCAAAAGCAGGGTACCGAGGATCGCAAGACCTCCAAACAAAATCAGAATTTGATATCCGTATTTATATTTGGGGGCGTCATATGTGGGGAACAAAACAACTGTCGAGTTTAATGTGGATCCAACATGCCAGGGAAATGTTTCACTTACGTGGTACCCAGAGAACCCAAGCATAAGACACGATGTTTGCCGTGGCAACCAATAACTGCCGAAGATTTGGGTCATTTGTATTTAGATGTGTTGCCCAAGCCTGATTTGCGCGTCAGTTAGCATGAAGTGGTAGAAAAACAAGGGCACTATTCACAATCAAAACGGGTGTTGTTGCAGATCCAGCATAAGACAGATAGTAGGCGAACATCAAAGCGCCTTTAGGAATATTCCAGACAGATAGTAGAATATTTGACAGAATCATCAGTAGTAGCAGGGCGATAATGAGATGAGGTCTCTTCCCAGTTTTATCTGCCAGTAAACCCCATAAGACTGTAACGACGATAGCCAGAGCGTTGCCTCCTGTTGGCAGAACATTAACTTTCACGACATCATACCCGGCAGCAGAAAGCCAGAGATTGAAATATCCTGTTGCAGTATGACAAGCTGCAACCATACTAAGTGATGTCAGTAACTTGAAAATGGGAAGCCAGGCTTTAGGAAACTTACACATATGGGAAAACAAATGCCCATATTTTCCAGCCCAAGAAGATATTCTTCATCACCTTCCATGACAGCCTGACTGGAGCTGTCTGCCCCATTCTTTCAACGCGATGCACTGCATATTCTCTGTCTTCTCGACTCAAGTATAATGCACGTGTAGTATGCGGGAGATCTGGCAGTCCAAAAGTTCCTAAGAGAGCAATAGGAACCGAGATGACACCATCCATGATGAAAAGCCATCTCCATCCGGCAAGACCATGGACTCCATCCATGCTAGTATACAGTCCCGCTTGAAGATATCCACTGAACATGCTTGCGATCGATTCAATTTCCAGAAGAATAGCAAGGCGTTTGGTGAGTTCCTTAGGCCCGTACCAGCTTCCAAGTAAAGCGATGTAGCCTGGGAACGAGCAAGCCTCAAAAAGGCCGATGAAAAATCGCAAAGCGTACATCTGTTTCAGAGAATCATTATTTCTCGGTCTTCAATTGTCACTTCTTTAACAAAACTCACTGTCTCAATGTTTTTGGCAGCTGCCATGCTCATTACCAGAGCTGACCATATAAGCTCACAAGCTGGGAGGAAATATGAAGGCCTTGCCCAGCTCAATTGGAACAACATAGTTGGTAAACTGCCAATCATGATGCCCAAACTGAACCAAGTATTTAACCAATTTCGCTCGTTGCCATATAAATGAAGCTTTTCAAAATATTAGATTTTCATCCGCAATGGCTATCTCACGTGCCAACTTACATCCTCTTTCATGCCACTAACAAACGCATTACCTGAGTCATGTGAACATTTTATCTTCGGAGAAATAATGGTCTTGAAAATAATTACTATAATTAGTTTGGTCAAGATACTTGATGAAGTACCCCAGACAAACAGTTGTACTAGGGTGTTGATTAGAAGTCTGCGAGCAAAACGGAGGCATGGAAGCTGCCACTTACAACATGAAGCCATCCAGCTTCCTGATAAACTTTCTATCGCGCGGTGATCCTTCGAATGAGTCCCAAAAGAAACCTGCAATGCGACGACTTAAAGTCTTGGGTTTCGCATCTTCTTCGTCGATCACGGATGTGACCTCGACAAGATCTTTTGGGTCCTCCATGTTTGTCTGACAAAAGGAATGCGACAGCCCCGGGGAATATGCAAACAACAAATTCAACAAGCATGAAAGTAGACCCCCACTCACGCTATCTAAAATAATCCCCGCGTTGTCAACCGCCGAGACGATAAGCAAGAGCCTAGATTGCGCCATATCCGCGATAATGACCATATCTAAGCCGGTCAAATGCCGAGACCGCGACGACTCTGCTAGGGCCTTTCTACAGCTTTAGCTTATGGCTAATAGGCTAAATTCCTATCGATGGAAGTCAACGGTGCTCGGATAAGTAGAAACTTCGCCCAATGTGGAAATATTGTCGCAGGAACGCCGATTGCCCAAGGATGCGCAGATCCCAGGTCAAATTAAAAGCTGTCTTCGTCCATCGGTGCTGAAATGGCGACATTTAAACTATTCCAGAGCTTGCGAGAGAATTCACTATAGCCGCCATTATAGACGCGTTGGGTCATATAAGAACAAATTGTTTGTTCTCCGGTCGGATCTTGTCCAACGGACACTTGAAATCTGCCCCAACAAGTCCATTGATAAGAAAGACCAATCATGGCCAACACCTTACGAGTCAGCCTTGAAAAGGTCGATTTCCGACAACCAACACAGGTCACGGACGATACTAGCGTGCTTACTTTGAAGAATTGCGTTTTTGAGCCACTCCTGAAATGGCAGCCAGGAGGGCTAGTTTTGCCGGCTTTATTTGACAAGTGGGAACATTCCGACCAAGGCCATCAATGGAAATTCCACATTCGTGATAATGCAATCTTCCATGATGGAGTAGTCTGTGGAGCTCATCATATTGTCGCCTTCATCGCGGCAATTACCGACTCGCGAGATACGTTTGGCATGAAATGGAGCTACCATCGCTACTTGGCCGACGCTCAAATCACAGCAGAAGATGAAAGAACCGTGAAAGTGGAGAATCCAAAGCCAATGGCATGGATACTGGATATCTTAACTGAGTTTTATATCATTCGAGTTGATGGGAACGGCCAGCCATTGCTTGGAACAGGACGCTACCGTGTTGTATCTTTTGATAAAAGCGCTGGCAGAGCAGATCTTGAGTATGCGTGGAACAGAGATAAATCCAGCCAGAGACCGGAGAGAATCATTGTTACAGCAGAGCCAAATGCTGAGAAAAGACTTCAATTGTTGCATGATGGCAAAACAGATGTTGCCATGAACCTGGAAAGAATTGAGGAAGCCCTCGACTTCTCAGAGAAATTTCAATGGGGCAAATCAATCAATACTCTGTCTGTAATGTGCTATCTTAATTGCCATGAAGGCATATTCACATCACCAGAGGCGCGTCTTGCTGTCAACTACGCTGTGGATAATACCAAGCTCTCAAAAGAAGTGTTCAATGGCCTTGCAGTTCCATCAGCTACGATCGTGAGTCCGTTCCATTTTGGATCGCAACAGGCCGGGCTAGAACCGATACCTTATGACCCAGAAAAGGCACGAAAGCTTTTAGCAACTCTCGATCTCAGCAAGCCAGTTCGTCTTCGTACGCCTACATATATGCCTGAACGTGCAAAGGCGATTGCAGAAATTGTCGCTGCCTCACTGAAGGCAGTCGGACTGAAGGTCAATATAGAGGTGGAAAAAGACCGCCCCTTATATGCTCGTCAGATTGGCCTTGAGAAGAACATTGGAGACATGGCTATGTTTGATTCCTCGCCTCATAGTACTTTCCGCGTTCTTGATGACAAGATATCGAGTCAGACCCATGCAGTTTGGTGGCAAGGCTATCACAATCCAGAAGTCGATCGACTGATCGCAGAAGCTAACGATACCGTTGCTGAAAATGAGAGAGGAGACTCATACGGCAAATGTTTAGAAGCACTCAGGCAAGACCCTGTTTGGCTTTATTTGTTACACCCAACGGAAGTTTATGCTGCAAAACTGGGAATGCGTGGCCTGAGTATCGACCATAAGGGAGTTTTAAATATTTCATAAATCAAATAAGACTTTACTAGACAAACTTTTTTGATGGGGCGTACATTTCCAATTGCTCTGTTCATTTTGAACAATGAAGCTTTGTTGCTAGATAGAGGCTACAACCACTCGAAAGCCATTCCCACGCCAGAAGCCTCCTGGCTCTAAACTTCCACGATATGTGCCTGTAATCTTGAAACTTGCGCTTGAGAAGCAACCGCCACGGAGTACCCGACGAATTGCATTATTCTCGTTTTTGTTCTCGCGCCCGTCATTCTGCCATGGGTATTTGAAGGTCGGGGTGGCCATATTATCCCCCCAATTAGTCGAGCACCACTCCCAAATCTGCCCTCCCATATCGTAGCAACCAAACTGAGACCGACCATTGGGGAAAAGACCCACAGAGCAAGTGGTGTTCAGTCCAAGGTTGTCATAATTTGCGCTGTCATCTCTCCATTCCGATCCCCAGGGCCAAATGAGATCTGCTTTGTCTTGTTGTTCACGGTCGCCGAGGGCTGCGCGTTCCCATTCTGGCTCGGTGGGTAGGCGCACCTCTTCATCAGGTCTTATTTTGCCATCTGCACGCCAGCGATTCGTCAACCAAGCGCAGTAAGAATTTGCATCATGCCAGGTGAGGTCGGTCGCAGGCGCATTATTTCTCTCGCTCTTGCCCATGTCCGGGCTCTGCCAAAGACGGCCTGTCTCTTTCACAAATACAGCATAATCTTGATTTGTGACTGGATATTTCCCAATGTGGAAGCCTTTAACGGTCAATCTGGTCAGTGGCTGAGAATTAGGGTGGGAGTTGGAGCCATGAATAGTCGTTCCTTCAGGGACCTGTGCGAGAGTCGTTAAATCTCGCGGATCTCCCAGTCGAGCAAGGACGCGTCCCGCTTTCTCTCTGTTAAAAAAAGGGGCGTCGCTTTGAATTATGGCAAGGGTATGATCAATGCATTCTTGCCGGTACTCGCTAGCTTCATCAATGAAGCCTGAAACAAGCAATGCAGCGAGATGCTTGCTTAGTCTCGAGTTTTGAAGTAGCTCTTCGATAAGCTCGCTCTGTTTATATGATTGAGCTGTGCGAGTGAGTAGGCTGGTCAAGGTTGCTTCCCATCGGTTTGGATTCTGATCAAATAGTCGGACTGCAGTATTCCAAGGCGGATTCATGAGGTGGCGAGCTGCTAATATCTGTTGAATGGCTCTTCGACGAAAGAAAACATTTGGAAGGTCTTCAACATCAGCTTGGAAATCATCTTTTAACATTTCAAAAGATCTTGCTGCTAAATTATTTCCTTCTTGCGAGGCATCGCCGAGTGTCACATTCAACCACGCTTCGACAAGCTCCTCGACATTCTCGGCTTCATGCTCTGCCTCTATTGCTAAAGCAAAGAAGGCTGGCCTCTTTGCTGCTGCTCCAAGGCCAATAATAGAACCTTGAGGAAATGACAGAGCGTTCAATGCTCGTCTTCTTTGAGCCTGAAGTAATGGCAATAGATCATAGAGATTAACACCCCCTGGCAGACTCCACTCTTTGACGATACCACTATCACCCAGAAGAAGCACAGTGACATTTTTTTGAGTATCTGTCAATGTTCTTAGTTGAGTCAAGAGGTGAGGCCCTTTTTCGCCTGCCTTTTCAACATTATCGATGACGATGAGCCACGGATGCAAATCCTGATCTTCAGCTTCTCTTGTGCTTAAGAGCTCTGGTAATAACTCACTGATCAATGATTTCAAATCTTCAGAGCTTTCCACCTGAAAATAGCCAGGTCGCAAATTGTTTTTTTGCCATATCTCATCTTCAATGTGGCCATGGTCGTTACGTGGAACAGAAGTCGTTGGAATGCAACCTTTCGTAGCTAGATGGAAAGTAAGATTCTTGGCAAATGTTTTTTTGCCAGAGCCACTAGGTCCACTCAAAAGGATGATATCATGGTCTTGTAAGACTTCAAGTGCTGTAAAATAGATTGGAATTTCCCGTTTTTGGCCAGCCGTCCGCTTTCTCAACCCCTTGGCCGCCTTGTCTTCATAAGTATAGTTGACAAGTGGTGAGATATAGCTGTCCAGTAACTTGATAGATTTGCCATGTGACGTGAATAGATGCTCATTCCCGAAAGCAATGGCTTCGGCCCTCAGGCGTTCTGCTGTCGCCATGTTTTTGGGGGGAGGGCGATTTATTGCCGAACAAGATAATGCTCCACAATGAAAGAAAACTTGGGAACAAAATAACGCGCTTGAAATTGGGACTTTCAGTATCTCAAAAGGACTTTCGCTCATCGACAACTTGTAGGAAGTTGGGGAAAGATAAGCAGTGACACCCACAGCCTAAACGGCACAGTTAACCGTCAGATGTGGGTCCATGGCGCGATAGTTCAATTGCAAGACGCGATAACGCTATTTAATTGTGCATCTCTAGAGACTAAGCTCTTTGGCCAGGTATTCTCTAGAATTTCCAACGACGTCCCCCTTCATCATGCCTGTTCAGAACGACTTTAGCTTACCTGCATCCGCGCAAGAGCTCACTTTTCCAGACGCTGCGGGCTCAAAGATATTTGTGACATTTAACGCTTCCGCTGATCCTGCTACTGGGCAACCTTGGTGCCCAGATGTCCGCGTAGCGATCCCTGTTCTCGAAGCTGCGTTCACCACAGCTGATGCACCCACGTTGTTGGTAGAGGAGGTCGGGCAAAGACCCGGGTATGTGTGATGCCCCTTCTTTTTCCCAAATCGGGTCCCTAATATTACAATATCTATATCTATTGAGTGAATAGCCAACTAACTAAAGTCTTTGAATGTATAGATGGAAAGATCCTCAGAACATCTATCGTACAAAATGGAATGTCCATGCTACTCCTACTCTAGTGCGGTTCGAACGCATTGATGACAAGATTGTTGAGACTGGGAGGCTGGTGGAGGGAGAAATTTTGGACAAGTCAAAGCTCCAGTCCTTGATCGCATAGAAAAATGAAGCTTTTAATGACTCTACTTCCATCAAGAATACTCACACTTACCCCGCACTGTTGAACAGCTAGCTCCCGTGCAATACTACTGCTTATACAGGATTCCGGAATTTCTTCTCAACTAATCGTCCAACGACTGAAATATTTCCTGAGCGCCAGACATGTAATCCGAGAAGTATACATGGGATTGACACGTTGAACGGGACGTTCAAGAATAATGCAAAGATGGTTGCCGCTTGTAGCTTTGGCTCTGAGAAACAAGCAAGATGTCGCACCAAAAAATCACGATTCCCACGTCGAGGGAACACTTTCATTTCCCATCTACAAGACTCTATTTTCACTCGACCTTCGCGAGCATGTCTAGGTGCCAAAGTGTCCACAGGCGCCTCTTGATGATTTGTAAGCCCGCGGGATGCTGCAGAGCGATGGAGGGGCAACTCTACAAAGGAACCACAACACTCCAACAACGACCAAAACATTATCTAAAGACATCCAATTCCACCCAATTGGCTTATTCAATCCAGAAAGACACGACAAAATTCTTCACAATGTCCGGAGCTCAAAAGACGGTTGTCGCAACAGGAGCCTCATCAGGCCTGGTATGACATCACATCTGAAGCACACAAAGTGGAATTCATCTAACCAAGTTATGTAGGGCTTCGAAGTCGTGAAGCAGCTCCTGGAGGGCTCTGAAGCTTACAACGTTATTCTTGGTGCTCGAAGTCCCGAAAAGGCCGAGGCAGCCTTTGACGAGCTAAAATACGACTCCGCAAAGCACACTGTTACTGTCCTGCCCTTGGACCTACAGAGCTTGCGAGGCGTGCAAGTGTTTGCCCAGGAAGCTCTCGCTGCGCTGGGTCCTAAAAAGATCGACTACCTATTTCTAGGTGCTGGAACAATTGACTCTGGCGAAGGCCCTGGGCCCAATGGATCTCAGTGGTGTCTGGGACATGTGGTGAACCACCTTTGTAAGTCATATCGTCTGAATTGGAAACAGGATCGGGAATCTAAATTAACATGATGTCAAACAAAGCTCAACACTATTTGCTTCACTTGATTCGGGAAGCAGTGGCTGCCTCGGAATCGCGCATTGTTTTTGTGTCTTCTGGCTCGATCCGAAGCGTCCGCAACAATGACCCCAGTAAGTTTTCGACATCATTTCGCCATAATATACTAACTCTTTCCAGAAACGATGGACGTCGATCTCAAAGCAAACTCTCAGGCTGGTGATTACTCGATCTACAGCGCGTCAAAGTTTGCTGGCCTCTTGGGAGCGCACTACTGGCGCCGCAACCTCCCTGAGTGCACTGTTGTCGCTGTCTCACCGGGACTTATTCCAAACACTGGTCTTGCTTCCCAGTTGGGCATTTCGATGAGCATGCCTGATGCGAAGACCGTTATTGAAGGTAAGTAAACAGCCAGCGACCCTTAAGCTCTTTAGACAAGCATGACTAATTCTTTTATAGGAGCCCAAAATCTTCTTCGTGCATTCACAGTGCAGGATCTGCCCGCCGATCCTGAGCAGATCTTTTTGACTAGCTGGGGCGAATGGTGGCCAAAGGATGTTTATGCCATTAGTCTCGACAAGAATCTGCAGGATAAGTGGTGCCCGAGCCTCGAGGAGATCGAAAAGTCCGAGGGTCTGTCGGCTTAATTGGCACTAGAATTTGCATGGACAAATGGGCCAGATGATGGGGATAAAACAAGAAAGACGGGGGCGTGTCTTCCTTCACAGAAGATAGTAAAATCATACAAATGAGATCTAAATGTGAACTTGCTTCTCCATCCTTCTTCCCTTTGACTTGTTGCAATAGTAGAAAATTTAGGTTGCCCTAAGTTTGTTCGAAACAAATGAATTTCATAATAAATGATAATCCTAGATACCACCGTTTTCGACCATCCTTCTCACTCGTAGAAGCCGACTGGTGGTCCAGCTTACTCGGGATTTGAAGTTGACTGCACATGCATGGGGAGGCTTGCGCGCCCGCAAGACTTTAATCGAGCTCGACCATTAAACATCCCGCTATGAACCTATTTCTGGCAGCCTATTACGCAATATTTGTTCTTTTTACTTGTTATCTGCTTGGATAGAAGACAGCTTACTCGAAGGCAACATTGTCTGGATGCCAAGAATCTGGACATTTTTACCCTTTTAGGAATAGTGATCTACCATCTTCCCCATCTGTATATCCAGTCCAGGTGCCCTTATCTACGTGTTCAGCATGGATATCGAGGAGAAATCAGTTCAGCTGTCATTTAGTACGTAATTGTTGATCCTTTGAAAGCAAGTGAAATTCGGCCGCCGCTGTTTTCATATAATTCGTAGCCTGGCGAGTGCAGTGACTTACATGCTTGCTTGCAAGCTCTGAGAAGATACCCCGGTCTCTGGGGTAAGATTAGACCTGCATATCCTCTCCAAACATGGCTAGGTTGGTCGAGACAAGCATAAACGAAAGAAGATATTCGATGCGCGTACATCTATTGTCTATCAATGAATGTGAGCTTCCCCGCTTCGTAGATCCGAGCTCGGCTTGATTGACGAAATAAGGCGATTTATTCGCTAGAAGATCTTGCGAGATGACGTTGCTACCCTCATGACCACCGCCTTTCTTTTGCTATCATAGCAATCTAGTAGTTGTCCTTAAAAGCTCCATATACCTCGTCCATATCAAGCTTCACCCACTTTTCGGTGGGGTGCACGACCATGGATCTCTTTAATAGCCCCGAAAGCGTCTGGAAGATTGGATTCCTCGCCGTTATTGCCACAGGCGTCTACTTGACCACATGTCGACTCTCCCTCGCCAGCATCTTCAATAGGCTTTCCACACGCGGCCGCAAAGATTCAACAGCCAGAACACCCCCACGCTCGTTCTCCCCTGAGAAGAAGAATGCAAGGAGCGCCAAATCTCCAGCAAGCTACAATGATGCCCTTCCACCACATCGTAGAGAATCACTCCTTGAATTGCAGGGTCACTGTTTCAAATGGAGCGAGGTCAGCGAAGCCGAAATGCAACAAAAACAGTTACCTATGACCGCCGACTATAAGAAGAGCCCAGGCAACTTGTACACCCCCACTGGGTTCACGGTAGACCAGGTCAAAACGTTGGGCGACTTCCCACACTATGCAACCTTATCCGGAGTGCCACTTCCAAGCCCATACCGCGACTACGATATTCAAAAAGCGTTACCCCGTCCATATCGACCATTCCGATGGGCATATCACCAAACCATGTGTATGTTGCGACTGCTTTGTCTCAACGATGTCTCGATAGACTGACATAATAATAGCCCTGACAAAACTCGAAAACGACTGGTGGATTGAACTCGAGAACACCTACAAAGAACGGGTTACACAGCGAAAGGAACTTTATGCTAAGCATGGCAAAGCAGTCCTGGACGCGTTGCCAGGCTCAGAGCTTTGCTGTAAGGAACTGATGGAAATGGTACTGCAATTCGTCTGCGCTCGCTATCCTCAGTACTTTGCCTTGGTGGATAAACACATATTTCAAAATCGCATCCTCGAGACTGAACAAGACGTTCGGTCCAAACATCCTCTGGAAATCCTTATCGACAACATCCCAGAGGACTTTGGAATTGTGCTGCGCGACGACAAGACAGGGTATTATGTTATGCGTGCTGGAGTAATCTGCTCGGCTTTAGCATGGAATGTTGGTTCCAAAATTGGGAAAAAGCTACACGAGATCCATGCGCCTATCCCTGACTATAAAGAGAAGATGCAGTTTTCCATGGACCGGTATGTTGTCTCCCTCTCGCAGTCATGAGCTTTGCAATATAGACTAACGCGATATATTCAAAGATTCTTCACGAAGATGCCAACCGACAAGCCCATTCAACGCGGTTCATGGGGTCTCGAAGTGGGGACGCCCTTGTATATGCCCCCAGGCGACCCACATGAGGCTCTTCGGCTCTCGCAAAACCCAGACCTAACGCTAGACGAGTGCCATCTGCGCGTGGACTGGCAGACTCTTCGCCGTCTTCCTCTTTCTGCAGCAGTCGTGTTCAATTTCAAAGCTCTCTTCACTCCTGTTTCCGAGTTCCGGGATGAACCAGGTGTCCCTGCCCTGGTTGCAAAGGTTCTAGAAGAGGGTAAAGAGAATCTGATGAAGTACAAGGGAACTTGGCATGTTCAGCATGTTATACTGCCGAAATTGAAGGAGTGGGCGAAGGAGCAGGAAGACTTAGGGATTATGCCAAAAGATTGGCAGGTCTCTACTCTTGATGAAAGCCCTTGGTTTAGAGGATGGGAGGAGAAGTGGCATCGCCAACAAGGCTTTTGAGAGTCATGTCATTTGATTTTGTATATCGATCTTCTGAGACAAAATATACGGGGTATATTAATCAACTTCATTAACTTCTTCGTGATTTCAAGCGTGAAAGTGCCGAATGGTTGAGCTTGATGGGCCTATGCTTCCACCGCAAGCTTGAAGATATGGCTAGACAGACTTGCAAGCCGCTGAGTCCTCTAGCTTTCCCATCGACAAAGCTGCTTGGAGTTTCTTTGTCGACCAATTCTATCCTTCGTGGGAGCTCTGTAGTATTTCAAGCACAGGCAGAGTGCCCATTCTCCAAGCCAAAAGCTGGCCAGGGTACCTCTTACGACCCTGTTTTCGAAGCCAGCAAATTTTGGCTGGTTAGAAATTCGACGGACTGGGAAGCAAGCGCTGACGGAGTGCGAGGCAGGTTGGATGACAGAAATTCGAGAGAATCCCGCTCAATCGTCTGCGTCATCACTCTTTCGATCAGAGACCTCACCATCACTGCGGTCGCCATTTTCGCTAGGGCTCTTATCTGATCGCTTCTCGTCCTCGCTGTCCCGATCAAGTTCTTCCAATTCATCCGCCAGAGGACTGATACGCTCGTCGAGCAAATCAAGATCCTCAAGTTGTGATCGCGGTGGTAATTTCCACAAACTTGTTCCGCACACACGGTCTTTCGTAAGGAGGTCATCGATGAATTGGTCCATGTAAGTCAAGGTGAAGGAATCGCGGATTCGGCGCTTCAATTTGCGATAATCGAGGAGAAGTGGCTCCAGTGTCTTGTAAACGTCAACCGCGTCGAATGTAAGTCGGACATAGAAAGCAGCCAATGCCCTCAGATACTTGAAGTCACCGCGGTCCTTCAGTACATCGGCTTCTGCTTGTTCCTCGCTTTCAACATCGCTGCCGGGGTCGCTGAAGTTCAGGTACTCGAGGATAACGTCTCGTTCGGGATGTAGCTGCAAAAGCTTGAAAGCCAAGCACAGAAATGGCGAAGGTTTCTCAGAGACACCGTAAGTACCACCCACGAAGGTCAGGCCAACTGCACGGTCGCACAGAGTCGCTGCGTTCAAACCGAAACATTGCTCCTTCCAGTAGTATGAATCGGTAATTCGATCGCGGACCGCAGTCTCAAAGAGGGTTACCGGGTTGACACCGCGGACAAGGGGACCCGAGTAGCCGCGATTGTCCAGGAACGCACTGGCGTCAGCACGGTGCGACATGGCGTAGAGAATAGCTGGAGTCGTGAACTGATCTGGAGCTGCGGAAGCTGCGAAAATCGAAAGAAGCGGCAAAATCGCCCACCGCCAAGGAGCCCAGACCGCCCTATCGATAGTCGCACGGCCAACGGCGGTAAACAGTAAACACAGCCCGATCTTGATGTCATGAAACAAGTGACAGATCCAGGACCGTGCAGAGATCAGTGCTATTATTAACTCGTCGCTTTCTTGGAGCCATGTGTTTTGGTTGATTTAGCTTCTGTCAACCCCTCGCTTCTTCAAATCCAAATGTTGATCACCGCGAAAGCATGGTGCTCCTCAGTTCATCCACCGTGGCCACGTTTCTGTCGATGGGAGTGGTGTGTGTCTTCACTTTGATGCTCTTTTTGGCAGGATATGTCTTACAACAACAATCAGTGAAGAACATTCAGCACGCTTTACGCCCGCCGCAAGCACATTCTGCTGCAGGGCACGGAGGGTCTGGATCCACATTCCAGAACGCAGGGCAGAAGCGTGGGCTATCAGATTCGCAATTGAACTTAGGAGCAGATAGTGACCAAGTTCGAGTAGATGGGGCCTCTTTACCTGGGAACTACGCGTACTTGCAGCTGCTCTCGAGCCCTAACCCGTCCGACATCTGCTCCGCTGTCCTTTTCTTCAAAACACTTTCAACCAATGACAGCGCCATCCAGGATCGTCTATTCATGTATCCCGAAGAATGGGATCGAATGTCATCAAAGCAGCTTGGCAAAGATGCTTCGTCTGCAATGGCTATCCTGCGAGCTGCTAGCATCAAATACGGAATCTGGTTACTTCCAATCGACATGACCGCCGCGAAAGGCTATTCCCTCACAGACACAAAATTACTTCGACTCGGACAGGTCCAATTCATGCAATATGATAGTGTACTATATGTTCGAACTCCTGGCTTGATATTGGATACCGAGAAGTTAGATACTGTTCTATTGTCTCAACCGTTGCCACTTGTGCACGACAAAAATCGCCCAGACTCATACGATAACAAGGCTTGGAAGCCATCCGCGCTCCACCCGGAACGAGATTCATACCTACCACCAGTATATCTCGTGACGGTGAATAATGTCGGTTACAGAAACGTCCAGGCCCGGACGCATGTTCCCCACAGATCTGTCGCTGGTTTCAGCAATCTGATCACAACTCCAAAAGGCATTGACTGGGAGAACTACGACGAGGCCGATTTACCGGGGTATGTCTACTTTGAAAACGACCAAGATGGTCGAGTCAAGTGGACAGACAACCCATTCTTTGGTACCTGGCGAGCACGGCAAAGCGAGGTCTGCGAAGGCCTAGACTTTGACGGCGATCTGCAATGAGTTGATCCCAATGGGCATCTCCTGTTTTGGGGGCTAGGGCTTGAAAGGCTTGGGCTTGGGCTTGGGAAATCTTGGAGTTCGAAGGTACATTTTACGGGAGTTCATCACATGATTTATGCTTCGTACATGATTCACGCGCATACGAGATTTCAGCATTGCAAATGGAATTACAAAGTGGATAAGGCTCGATTTGTATATTCTTTCATATAAGTCAGGCTTGCATTTTTGCAATCCTTATTTTCGTAGGTATCCATTTTCCGTCAAACGGTTCATTAAGTTTGATTTATGCCAAGCAACATTCAATGAGCTTCAATCTATTAAGGGACCCCAATTTCATACCCAAGAAGTACTTCAGTCGTACTTCCTTCCCAGCCACGGTTTCCACTGGTTGAGATCATGAACCTGCACGCATTATCAATGTATAGTTGGGATATAGTTCCGGTGCGGTGACCTGGAATGATGAGGAAGGGTGTTGTCGATTGTCGAGATCCTTGATCATGCTGCAAGTCATAAAGACGCAGAATATCGTAGGAGGCACTGAGCTTGAATTAGTTCGGACGCTATGCGTTTTCAGGATGTATTAAACTCACCAGACAAGATGGCGGCCATTGGGCATTGCTTGGAGTGCTGTGACGGGACCGCTGCCTTGTGGAAACTTGAATGTTCTTTCGGCCCCACGAAGTCCCTTGTGCAGACTGAATTCCTCTACAACGCCATTACGACGACCGGCATAGATGTAATTGCCGTCGGGCGACCAGCATGCATTCATACACCACGGGGGAACATTGCGCGGTGTAATCCGAGCTATGGGATCAGGTTGTCGCCGATCCCATATCCTGATCGTACCATCAATCGAGGCCGCGAGGAATGTTGTATCAGACCCAGGGCTTTGTTGATTTGTCGGTAGAGATGGTTGCGAGTCCGTCACTTGTATTGGAGGTTCCAGGGCCTCGGCCTTGGGAAGCCCATTGACAGCAGGCTGTGATGTCTCGTTTGAGGCCTCTGCACCAAGCAATTGACCATTTGACTCCGGACCAGCAACGCCATTCGTATTTGGCTCAGCAGTCTCAGTGCTTGTATATGCCTCAGGCATAGGTTGCTGGATGTCACTGTCAATTTCCCCGGGCGCATCGGCGTCAGCTAAACCATTGGGAATAGCGCGGCCGAACTCATCATCCTCATCGACGCCAAATACTCCGCCTGATGGCTCTCCGCCATCTGCTGCCCCACCGTCTGCATCGCCAAATAATGAATCTGCGCCACCAAAAAGAGAATCCGCTGGAGATCCCGCCTGCGGGTTCTCAGTAGCGCCTGCATCACCTGAATTACCTGCATCGGCAGATGTGTCCATTGCATTGGTGTCCGTATCAGCTGCCTGATAATTGCTTGAGTATGTTCCATTTGTATGGAAAGCATCGATGGTATCTGAAGGGACTGGCACGCTGGACTCGGGTCGGAGCTGTACAGTGCAGATCTGTGCTGCGCTGCCTCCGAATGCGCGGCGTGCTTGGCCAGTATTCAAATCCCAGTCAAATACACGCTTATCCCAGCTTCCAGAAAGTAATGATTGCTCGTCCGAGGTCAATGTCAGTGATGACACTGCCGATGTATGCTGACGCAATTGTACTATCTCTTTGCCCTCTTCGTGTCGTAACGTTTGCAAGCGAATAGCACCAGATTCGAGACCAGAAAGCAACCATAGTCCTTCACTCTGGCAAGCCAACGAGTAAACGGGCGATAAGCTATTTGCATCCAAGTTTTCCCAATATGTCATCAGCACGCCGGCTTTGACCACACTGTCGACGAAGGGATGTCTTTGCGCAACAGTCAACATAAGCTTGCTATTGATAGATTCCGCCCAGTTGAATTTGCGGACATATCCGTCGGATCCACCGCTGAAAACCCAGCGCATGTCAGCTGTCGACGCCACTGCGTTTATGGATGTGCTATGCGGAGCAGCGGTGGTGGGAGCTATATCGTAGGTCTGGGCCGTCAAGCATTCAGGTCGCACCGGCGGGTGATAGATAGAGAATTCTTGTATCGAGCTACTTGTATTCTCATGTGAGTCCGTTGCCCCATTGTCGTGATTCTGCTGACTTGCGCCAGGGCCATCCGAGGTCTGGCTTGCATTAGAAGGACTGTCGGGTTCTTGATCCCCATCTCCATCCGCATCTGGATCATTGTCGCCGTCACCGTCACCGTCACCGTCGTTATCGCCCTCATTGTCCCCATCGTCGGCATCGCGCATTGGGTCGTCAAGTTCATTTTCGTTGTCGGAGCTGCCATCCTGAGACCCTGCACAGAAGTTAGTTGCGTTCGGTCGGGAATATGCGTCGAGCTTGGCAGATGAATTGGAGCATACCGGCCATATCTCGGTCATCGTCGTCCTCTAGGGGAGCCATGATCCTAGCTTATCCTGGAACTGCAATGGGGTTGAGTTCGAAAATGGAGCTGTCTGTGCCGCGGAAGAGCGATTGGATCCCCGCAAGTCGTGCGTGGGGAGCAACGCTTCGACTGGAGACGACCTGCGCAAGTCCGATAAGGTCGACGTAATTGGCGAATCGTTTGACACTCAAGCTGAGTGAGTTGCCAGGCAAAGTTGCGCGCGCCCTCGTCTGGACAGTGAATGAACTGCGCTGGAACGGAATGCGCGAGTGACTGTGTGGGTCTCCTGCCAAGAGTTCGTGGCGTGCAGCCAATCACAGTATACTCCATCTATAGGGCACGATGCTGGTTAGATCAGTCGATTACCATTCCCCAACCAAGACTGTAAGCTTTAATCTTTACTCTAAAACTGGAGTCACATCGTGCATTCCTATATATGAATTCAAAATACCCGTCGCGAGGATCATTATCGTGCTTACTAGTAGAATCTGCTACGACGCCTCTCCCCGAGTCCATTATAAACTCAACTTCTAATCACTTTGAATTTTGTCTCTGCAGTTCCAGCTCATATGTGACTTCCTCTTCTCTCTTCTCTTTAGAAGGGTATAAAATGCCAGACGCTGTTTCATTCTCCCTTCTCATTCGACGTCTTGACTAACATCCCTTTTCGGCCAGCCTTCCTCCACTTTTGCATCGCCCTGCTATGGTCTCCCAGGCCTCCTCAAGTCGCACCATGCTTCGCTCCGGTCGACTCAAGGAACGGCAAGATGGCCAAAAAAAGAGAGATGCGCAGCCTGTCAGCCGAATGATCCGCGAATACTTTGAGGATGTGGTAGGAGATGAGAGCTCTGTGAAACAGGCCTGGACTTTGAAACCTGAAGTTCCAGCCGCCGAGGAGATTCTAGTATCAGATCAACATGGCGAGAACCTCCTTGAACCAAACCAAATTCATGGCCCATGGGCCTCGGCACAGAAATATCTGAAGACTCACTACGACTTGAATAGAGAAGATATCATTGCACCTCTTCGGAATGGTGTGGATTACTTCCGGAGACACCGCCAAATGAACGATAGCAAGGATTTCTGCATCTATGAAAAGGTCTGTCTATTAATTCATATAGGTCTTCACACAATGTTACTCACACAATGAATAGGTCCATGTCGTTCGAGTGACACTTGCGCCGAAGGGACTCGCTTTCCGAATCAGATTTTCCACAAGACGATCGGGCAGGAAGATATTATGGAAATACTCTTCCCGTTTGATCAGTGGCTCTCTCGTCGCATTATCTCCTATCAAAGATTGCTTTGAAAGCATTTGCTGCCTCGCCGTGGTAGCATCCCGCGACCCCAAAAATATCGAGTTGACTCCACCGGAAGTGGACATATTCTTCGCAGATCCAGATGATATTAATTTTGACCCTCAGGTGGAGTGGGTCATGATTGAGGGCCGCAATGGATACTATGAATCATCCCGGTACATGCTCAAGGCTTTGCAAAAGCTTGGTCGGGAAACGTCAGTTACGTTGATCAGACTACACTTTTCATCATGCTAATCGCGTCGCAGATTCTCGTTCAAGGACCATCTTTGCGGGTTGAACACCGATATTGGCGTTCCTGAGTATTTGAGAGCAAACCCTGTATTCAACCCCGAGTCTTCTACCCAGACCACTTCACAAGGTCAATCTCCGGATAATCCTTCGGGAACAATTCAATCCACACGCTCCAAGGATCTCTTCAGCGCCGTGACAAAGGAACTGAATACCTATCAACTAGAAGCACTGCAAGAAATATTCACTAAAGGAATTGCCATTATTCAAGGACCACCAGGAACTGGAAAGACATTCGTCTCTGTTGTCGCACTCAGGCTTCTTCTTTCAGATATGACCAAAGACGATCCCCCAATTATCATTGCAACACACACCAACCACGCCCTAGACCAGCTAATCAGCCATGTCTCTGCGTACGAGAAGAATTTCATTCGTCTTGGTGGGCGAAGCAATGTCGAAGCAATTCGGAACAGAACTTTGTTTGAGGTCAGAAACTCACAGCCAGCCGTTGAGGTGGAGGGCGGGATGATGCACCCAGCGAGAAGAGAGATGCAGGCTATATCTGCTCGTATTTTAGCTCTTCTCAAGCCATTTGACAAGACGCAAAAGGGTCTAGGAATGACAAGCAGTCTACTTCTTGAGAATGGTCTTATCACGGAGAGACAACATGAGTCGCTGCTCGCTCACTCGACTCAAGGTGATTGTGAAGGTTCTAAGAAACAAGAAAAACGAGACCCGTTGCACGTATGGCTCGAAGACCAAGTCACTCAATACGAAGTGAATTATTTCGAACAAGAGTTTACAGTCGCCGAAGATGATATCGATCGAAGCTACGAGCAGCTGCGAGAACTTGAAGTGGAACAAGCTCCAGAGAAGGATGAATGGGATAAGATATCGGGCAAATCTTTGGTTTTAGAGACCATCGCTCGTGGCAAATCCTCACACACTGGCTCGATAGCTGCAAAGACTTTACAGGAGTATCTAGAATACCCTAATCTCTGGGACATACCGGTTCATGCTCGAGGTTCAATTTACAATATCCTTCGCCAGGTGATGATAAACATTGTAACAGACAAGATCCGCAGCTTAGCTGCGCCCTACATACATGCTTGCGAAAAGTTACAGATTGGAAAGTGGGAACTTGACTACGAAGTCCTCAAAAAGGCGAATATTGTTGCAATGACAACCACCGGCCTCTGCAAATACCGCCCCCTCGTGAATGCCCTTAGGCCCCGAGTTATTATGATCGAAGAGGCTGCTGAAGTTACTGAGGCTCCATTGGCAGTTGCCTGCTTTGAGTCGCTACAGCATCTAATCCTGGTAGGCGACCATCAGCAACTCAAGGGCCACACGTGTATGCACCAGCTAAGCGGCGATCCATTCTATCTGGATATGTCTATGTTCGAGCGCCTCATCAACAATGGCTTTCCATATGCGGTTCTCCGTGAGCAACGACGTATGGCGCCTGACATCCGCGAGTTGCTTCAACCGATCTATGGGCAACTTCACGACCATCCTTCCGTTCAAGACCGAGATTTTGTCCCCGGTATGGGTCAGGTTCGCTCATATTTCTATAGCCACAGCTTTCCCGAAAGATTCGACAGCTTCTCATCAAAAATTAACGAGTTTGAAGCAAACATGGTGGTTGAATTTGTCCTCTACCTGCTCTACAACGAAGTGCCTTCCAAAAACATTACCATTTTGACGTTCTACAACGGGCAAACAAAATTCATTTCCAAAGGTCTGAGAACCCATAAGTATCTTATGAAAGAATCTGTCAAAGTCACCACAGTCGATTCATACCAGGGCGAAGAAAACGACATTATCATCTTATCGCTGGTCCGAAGCAATAACAATGGAAACATCGGTTTCTTAGCGCTCGACAATCGAATCTGCGTAGCGCTGTCTCGCGCAAGAAAAGGGTTTTACATTTTCGGGAATGCTAGTTGTGCCAAAGAGAAAAGTGAACTTTGGCGCAAAGTCATCGAAGTCATGTCTAACCGGGCTGGTGGGCCAAGTATTGGCTCTTCTCTTCCTGTGACGTGTCGGAAGCATGGGAACCAAACCATGATGGGAGGTCAGTGTCTGAGGTATTACTCTTTGATTGCAAGCAACCACTAATTTTTGGATGATTTAGCCCAGGGAGACTGGGACTTGATCACAGGGGGTTGTAAGCTGCCCTGTGGCGAGAAACTGAAGTGTGGACATACCTGCCCGGCGAAATGCCATGGGTGAGTGACCTTCATGGTGTCTACATTGAGCGCAAATAATAAGCTAACAAGGACACATAGATTCGACCATGATTGGATCGTCTGCCCTTTAGCGTGCCAACACATTCAACCCTGCTGTGGTGTCCAATGTACCCAATCCTGTGGCATGGCGCACGACCACAACTGCGCATGCACAGGCAACAATGTACCCAATCCACCCTTTGGATCCGACGGACAGCAATCCATCGTCAAATTGACGAAACTCACTCAGAAATACGCCACCACCAAATCAGCAGCTAAAAAGCTTGCAAGGGTAAAATCCCCTAACGCTGAAAACAAGTCAACGCTTAGAAATGGTGAAAGAGTCGCTCCTCCTCGCGGTAAACCAAAGCAACAGAATATCAAACAAAATATCAAAGGCTTGGAAAACTGGATGAAGTTTGCAGATGGCGGTGCTAAAGAGATTGACCAACTGTTCGATGCATTGGCAAGATCTGGAAATCGCAATTCAATTGCTGTACAACGGGCTCGTGCCCGCGTGGATGAGAGCCTCATTCCCGAGACTCTTAAGTCCTTGAGTATGAAGACTTCATGTGCTTCCTCCTCAGCCAAGGATTCTCAGCCTCTAATTGACCTGGACTAAGGAGTTGAGAGATATCCAATGATTCAGGAAAGTGCGAGGACGCAGATCAGAAGCGAGAAGCGTGAACACGATTTTGATATCTTGAAGTGAGCCTTCTGTAGTAAGGCTTTAGAGCATGGAAAGTTCAGAGCTCCCTTTTCACAATTCCTTTGTGGATACAGGATTTCAAAAATCGAAAACCTCCTGAGGTACGAGGTAACCATTTGGATGAATGAGGTTAGAGATACCCTAGAACAAGTGGAATGATCAAATATTGGAAGTTATTGTCTTCATTTCATTATTTCTTATAGATGTAGATGGTCTGGGGCAGGTTGTGTCTCTTTCGAGAGGTATCGTCATATCATGTTGCTATACAGCTCCAGACTTTCACCAAGCGTATTTATAAAAGGCCACTGCGTGTTACGCCTAAACAGTCGGGCCCATAAATGAAGCACTGCCATTCCGAGAGCTGCTGGCTCTAGATTTGGCGGTGCCTCTGATTCATCTTCGAGATCAATCGATGAATATGCTTCTTCGACTATGCATTGAGTCCAGCGAAGAATGCGGCTTTCATTATCTGCATGATAGTTAATACGGGTTTGAATATTCGGATCTCGAAATTGAAGATGACCTACCACTCAGTGTCTGATCTGGGGTAGCTTCAGCAAGAGTAAATAACCACTTGCTCAAAAGAACAGCACATTCTAAACTGGCAAGTGAATGGCGCACGCTCCAGAAGAAAGCCTGGCTGCGGGCAATATGATCAATTCCAAGACGGACCGGGATGCTGAGTGCATGGGCTGCATATATTAAGGCGGGGATGAGTCGATAACTTCTTTCCGGTTTTGGAGATCGACATAACGCTGTGGCAATGGTAGCTGGATCTCGGGTTTCGAGACGCCGATAAGGTCCGAGGTTTAAGGAAAGTCGCACGTATGCTAAGCCAAGTAGAGCGCTTGATGTGAATGGAATAGGTCCGTTCGCGTTATTTGGATCCAGGCTTGACTCAGGAGTCTGCTGCCAAACCGAGGTCCATGATCGCAATGCACGTCTGAGAAGGAGTTCTTTAGTATGCTATTTGGTCCATCTATACGGTTCCGTTTGCACTTACTCGATCTTGTTCAGCTCCTCCGTCGGAAGGGATGTCGAATGGTTCCCATTTGGTAGCGATAATTCACTCACTATATGAATCCGCTGGAGTAAGCCGTGGAGGAGCATGTAATTGCCAAGGGGTGCTGGAAGGGGATCCAGAGGCACCGCCGACCGTGACTTTTGAAGCAAAAGTGTTAATGCATCTTGGAAGAATAGCTGTTGAGGACCACGATCACGCTGAGCGGCTTCCCAGTCTGCAACATTCTTTGCCGTCCATTCTTTTGTCGAACATGGCAGTCGCATATGAATCTCACTGCTACGCAGCGACGGATAAGCGTTATATGCGACGCTATGAATATGAATGAAACAGAATGCAATAAGTTTGGTACGGCGAGTTGACTCTTGGTCCGCCCATTCGTACCAATCTGTTGGAGGCTTGTTGGGATCAGGTTGAGGCTCCATTAAGCCGACGTCCCGAATAATTTGAACAAGGTGGGCCTGGAGTTGAAATGCTTCCTGAACGAGGCCTGCTCGTTCCCAGGTCGCATAACTCATCAGAACTAGTAGACAACGGATTACTTCCAATTGCCTCCTTTCATTCGACGCCCCCATGTTACTGGCCTGATTCTCCCGGAAGTCTATATATGCAGGAGCGCCCAGGGGAATTGAGTAACCTGACTGGGCAGCCATTTGAGACTCTCTCGATATTCGCTCGAAAAGGACAGCTTTCGAAACATTGAAAATCTTCTCAGCATTTCGATGCTCGAATCGATATTGGGCTCCAATAGTCATGATGGCCAAGACCAGCTCGGGAGAACAGTCATTAAATCGGAAAGTCGGAACATGTATGAAAGGAATGTGTGGATGGAATCCTTCAAAATACGACTTAAGGTACCTCGTCAGTGTATGGCGAGACGGGAGGATAAAGTCAGGAATGACGTTGCGGAAGTCTTCGAGAGATGCAGCCAGGCGGAAGCGTTGCTCCTCAGAGACATTATATTTGGAGGGTTTGGTGGCTTGTGGCGGTTCTGGGGATAGTTAGTACTTCCTTGAGCATATGGCAAGCCAACATGGATATTATTATATTATAACTCACCCGAATCTGAAACAGACGTCAAGCTCTGGTCGCCACGAGGTACAGATGGAAGCCATGATCGGAAAGGCGAGTCACCGCGACCCTCACTCCTCTGGCTTCGTTGAGGCCTTGAGTGGTCTTGAGGTCCGTGAGAATCCTTCGGTACATCTTCTAGACCAATATCTTGAATCTGCATGGGTTCGCCTTCGTTGGGCAGCCATTCTGCTGGTAATCCAATGGAGTCCAGGAAGTGGGTGAATTCTTGAAAGTGATTCAAGTCTTCAGGCAGATATGGTGCTAATGCTAGTAGAGTGTCAATAAAGTGTCAGACATGGTGTCATTGGTTCAAAGCACTGACCAGGGGCTTGATAATCGCCGGGTATAAGCAACTGAGCAGCTTGGAGCATAGCAGGATCATGCATGCCCGGATGCCCATCCGGCGTGGGATTAGGGGCACCAGTCGCCAAGATGGGACCAGGCTGACTCTGTTGCAGGTATGCAGCAGGTTCAGGTTGGGGTACAGGCCATTGCTGAATAGGAGGTGGCCCCGGGATTGGACCGACTGGGCGAGTTGCTACATCATATTGTTGCGACGTTGCTGCAGGAGCGCGCGGGGGGGCTGGCAGGTCACTCTGTGCCACCGACCCAGTCTGTGAATCAGGCGAGCCCTCCTGATGCGCTATTCTATTATGACGCTTAAGCAGGTCTCTTCTAGTAAAGGCCGCCCCACAGAAGCAGATGAACGGTTTCTCCTTAGTGTCTGCACGACATGATCAGTGTTCCTGTAACGAACTAGACCCCAACTGGGAGCTGCTTACGGGTTCGAACATGGCGCTCCAAGTGTTCGGTTCGTCGAAAGCCTCGGCCACAATGGACACAGATTCGTGCTTTTGCGCCACGCCCCCTTACCTGGGGGGATGGCGATGGGGACATGGTGTGTCGGAGTATTTGGAGACAGGAGGGTCGGTGGACTCAGCGGGAAGTCGTTTCGGGGTGGTTCGGATCGGGGCCTCCAAGCGGTGACTCCAACTGCCCGCTTATCGGCTTATCAGCTTATCGCCCGGCAGTTTCTCCGCATGCACTCAGAGCTCCTGATATATCTCCCTGGAGACAGCCTGGAAGGCGCCGTTGTGACAGAACTCGGGAATTGGAAATTACACTGATGTTGGGAAAGAGTTTATTCCCGGGCGTGGCCTTGGTCACTGGTGCCGGTGGCACAGGTTAGTATTTGTTCTCTCTGTATCCATTTGATGTCATGAGATATACCTCCTCGGTGTAGTTCTTCTTCCAAGTCTAACATCTTATACAGGCATCGGTGCGGCAGTCGCTCGCGCTTTCGCCGTGGCAGGCTGTGAGAGAATCGCAATTACAGATCTGAATGAAGAGACTCTGGATCAAACCCAGCGAGCGATCTCCGAGGCTTTCCCAAAAGCCAAGCTGCTCGTTCATCCGGGCAACGTGGCCGATGACGGATTTGCCGAGTCATTTATCTCAAAAGTGGCCAAGTCTTTCGGTCGAGTCGACTACGCTGTAAACTGTGCAGGTGTGCTCGGCAAACCAATGCGATCCGCAGAGACTAGCGTTGCGGAATTCGATCGCGTGAACAACATCAATTACCGTGGATGCTGGCTGTCCTCCCGCGCACAGCTAAAGCAGATGGTCGGGCAAAGTCCTCTTCCCAGTCATGATCCCAGTCGCTCTCCACAGCGAGGTGCTATTGTGAACATTGCAAGCCAACTTGGGATTGTCAGTCGGCCAAATGCTCGTAAGTTTCATTCCCTTGCTCCGCACTTCTGGAACTGCTCTAACCCCCGGCTATAGCGGCATACTGTGCTTCCAAGTCTGCCATAATTGGTATGACTCGAGCGGATGCAATCGACTACTCACTAGATGACATCCGGGTCAACTGTGTCTGCCCGGGTGTCATAGAGACTCCGCTGATTATGGAGAAAGCCGATATTCGAGAGGCCATTACCCCTGCAGCTCAGATCGCCCCAATGAAGCGCATGGGGAAGCCTTCCGAAGTGGCAGATGCAGCCTTATTCCTCTGCTCGACGCAGGCATCATTTGTTCAAGGTCATGCGCTGGTGGTCGATGGAGGATATGTTACATTATAGTGTTACTATTAGTCAATCAATATAATCAATATTGCGATATAATTCAAAATGCTCAAGGCTATGATTACAATAATTCTAATTCTTATCCGTGGTGAACTGCATCTTCTTCCAGTCGTAGTGAGACTCCCATGCATGTCCAGCCTGTAATATCTTGCTCTCCTGCCAAAGCCCACCGACAATTTGCATTCCGACTGGCAGCATAACCTCTGAGTCTTCCCTGGCTGGTGCAAACCCAACCGGGATCGACATTGCAGGATGTCCTGTCACATCGAAGATGGCAGTGTTAATGGTCAAACCCATGCTGGGCTTCAGCGACTCCAAAGGCAGCTCTCGCTTGCCGTGCTTGGGAGCGACGACTGGTGTCGTGGGCATTAAAATAACGTCAAACTTCTTAAATAGCTCTTCATACTGATCGCTCAGTTGACGACCAATATTGACTGTCTTTCCATACAGACCTGGGAATTTGGACTGCAGGTAAAGACCGTTAATTATGACGTTCTTCGTTGACGGGAACGCCCTCTGGAAGCCATCATCTGTCCAAGGCAATCTTTCTTGCTCCATTTCAGTCATGTATAATCCTCTTCTTCCAGTGTTCTGTCCTAAAAGAGTATGTGTGCCAGCAATTCGCTGTTGGATCGTCCAAAGAGCCGGGCCTTGGAAGTGCCCTGGTAGGGATATTTCCTCAACGCTTGCTCCTAGGTCTGTGAATTTCTTTGCAGCAGTCAGTACAGTATGGCGAACTGTTGATGCGACGGAGTCGTGCTCAAATCCTTCTTTCAAAATTCCAATCTTGAAACCATCAAGCCTCTGCTGGCTCTGCAATGAAGCTGCAAAATTGGTCGATCCTGGCTTTGGACTTGCCACTGATCTGTCATCGATGCCATCATATCCGCTAATCGCATCCATGCATGTAGCGATGTCGACGGTGCTACGAGCCAGAGGCCCGGCGTGATCATCAATAGCGTCCCCGCTCGCAACGCCAGTAAATGGGACTCGTCCAAAAGTGGGTTTCAAACCAATGCCTTGAGTTTTTCAGTATATGTGAATTCGTAAAACAACATAAAGAAAGACTTACATCCACATAGTGCCGCAGGGACGCGAATACTTCCACCTTGGTCACCTCCAATAGTGATATCCACCAACTCTGCTGCAACCAGTGCAGCTCCTCCAGATGTACTTCCGCCAGCGGAATACCCGTTCGCATGGGGGTTTTCCACTGTGCCTTGAGCACTGGTATAAGAAGAGGTAGAGTGGCATTGGTTCTCACAAGTAGAGGTACCGTAAATATCAGCGCCCGCATCAAGCAGTCTGGTCACAACTGTTGCGTCGGTCTTTGGAGTCCATGATGGGATGATATCGCTTCCTAGTAACTGTGGCACACCGGCTACTGCGACAACATCCTTGAGACTAACAGATTTTCCACTCAAAATACCCCCTGGGCTTCCACGGATCAGAAACTTGTGCGCCCATGCCTGTCCTAGCACCTGTTCGTCCTGAGATGGCCGGTGGACATTTTCCCGGGGGTACTTGACTTGATCAACGACAGGCTGATAGTCTGGCAAAGCAGCGACTCCTTCCGCGCAGTCGTGGACGGCTGCTAATAGAGTCTGGAAATCTTCAGACTCTGCTGGGTCTATAGTGAGGCCAAATGGCGCAACAAGAGCCTCTGCGTCTCCAGGCTTGACGGGGTTCTCTCTTGAACATATGATGTTAGCCCCGGAATGTTGTCCGATGCATAAAGAATTTGTTTGCGGCTGCGACTTACTTCGAGATACTTGTGAAAAGAACCGACATGATAGGCAGACTCCGCGATCTGGGAAGTATCACAGCTGCGTATCCTGGATAGTATGACCCGGAAGTGTCACTGGAAGTGTTCTTGAAGTTTCTTTCTTATTGACACTTGATCATATCAGCGACCACAGCGCCGTCGGACTCCTCCGACTCCAACTGCCGTTTTGCCGTCTGTCCAAGACGACCCCAAAGTGACCCCAAAGGACGACCCACCTCACAGCTTGGGTTAGCTTATCTTTCTTCGAGATAATATGAAACTCCATCGGAGTGATAGTAAGAACCCGCAATATGTAATCCTGATTGACATGTTGTCTTGTGTATTGGCAATCGATGATGTTCGAAGCTTCTCAAAATGCGGTAGTTACCCCGCCCGCCGAATAACTTTGAAAACTCTCTCCGCCCGAGGCAAACCTCATTGGAACAACTTCGACTTAACGACTCCCAATTGATAATCAAAACAACACAATGGGCCCAAAGAGAGTTCTTATTACCTACGGCGTTGATGTCGATGCTGTTGCAGGATGGCTCGGCTCATACGGTGGTGAAGATTCCACAAATGACATCAGTCGTGGTAAGTAGCCTTAGCTGGATTCCATTGAAACAATGCTCAATGTGTATTAGGTGTATGGGCTGGAACAATCGGCACAAGACGTCTTCTGAAGCTTTTTGACAAGTATGATATCAAGACCACTTGGTTCATTCCAGGGCACTCCCTCGAGACGTTCCCTGAAGACATGGCTGCAGTTCGCGATGCGGGGCATGAAATTGGGTTGCACGGGTACTCACATGAGAACCCCACCGACATGAGCATCCAGCAGCAGCGAGATGTCCTTGACAAGACCTACCGCATGTTGACCGAATTCGCGGGCAAGCCGCCTCGTGGAAGCGTGGCCCCTTGGTAGGAGAGTCGAAATTTGAATATTTACATTGATCTAATATAGAAGTATAGGTGGGAGACCAGCCAAGAAGGTGCTCAGCTGCTACTTGACTATGGAATTGAGTATGATCACAGCATGAGCCATGAGGATTGCCAGGCGTATTACTTGCGAACTGGTGACAGCTGGACCAAGATTGACTACACCAAGAAGGCTGAGGACTGGATGAAGCCTTTGGAGCATGGTGTCCAAACTGGACTCGTTGAGATTCCTTCGAACTGGTATATCGATGATTTGCCTCCAATGATGTTCATCAAGAAGGCCCCCAATAGCCACGGCTTCGTCAACGCACGCGACGTTGAAGACATTTGGCGGGATCATTTCGACTACTTCTACCGCGAGTATGATGAGTTTATCTTCCCTATTACTATTCACCCTGATGTATCCGGTCGGCCGCATGTGCTTTTGATGCACGAGAGGTAAGTAGTGCACCCATTAAACCAACTAGATAATCAAATGCTGACCCTGAAAGACTCATTGAGCACTTCAAGAAACACGATGGCGTGGAATTTGTCACGATGGAGCAAGTATGCGATGAGTTCAAGAAGAAGAACCAGGCACCACCTGGAGCCTTGATGCCTGCTTCCGTCAAGAAAGCTTAAGAATCCTCGAAGTCTGAAGAAGTAGCTCTAGATCAAGCGCTTAGATGCTAAATGCTATATCAATTAATCAACATATTACGCGATCATGGTCTCCACATTTTCAAATACCTCAACAAGAATTTCCTGCTGTAAGAGCTTCATCAAGCGGATTAAACGCACCTCGGTTCGAGTCCCATGAACGACTACAATCTACAAGCCACTAGATACCCCAATAAACACTAGCCATAAGTCCAGCTACTCCAATCGCTGACCAGATTACTCTACGCGATTATTCCTTATCTCACTACCTCACGGCAAGATTAGCGCTCTGTCCACCATGCTGACAATTGGAGTCGCAAGGTCAGGAGCCTTACCCCAACGGCAAAACTCCAACTACCCCAACTGCTAAGAATTCCGCTAATTTGTTCCCACTCCTCCTGGTTATCAGACAGCTTGAATTCGTGGGGAAGCAAAAGTGGATCGCGGCCATATAGAGTCCTAGTGGTTATCAAAGGCTAAGAAGAGCCCCAGATTACTGGAGATCCCTGCCATTCGCCGCGTTTTGAGTGGAACAGCCCGGGTCGCAAAGATAAGTGAACGTCACTTCACTCGACCCTATATACCCCCCTGCTCGGCCCTCTGGAAATGGGCGCATCCTGCACGTTCCATTCTTGGTAGTGGCTCTCGAAGATTGATTGCTCCCTATTCAGTATGTCGTCGACGGCGCTTGACATCAAGGAGGCCCCTACCTTCTCAAATGACCCAGACACCCAGAAGGCAGAGGTCGATGAGCAGAACGAGGTCTTCAGACGGGGTGAAGGCCAGGTGGACTTCCGTACCGTCAGCTGGATCCGGGCAGGTGTCATTTTTGTCAAGAGTAAGTGGTTTTGCAAGCATGTTATATGACAATGGCTGACAGCGTTTATCTCAGTCATTTTTGCCACTGGTGTCCTTTCCATCCCGTCTTTGATGTACGAGCTTGGTGCTTTCCCTGGCGCTGTCAATGTGATAGGATGGACTCTTCTCAATACCTATTGTGCGCTTGTTCAAGGGAACTTTCGCAATGCCTACCCTGGCTGCCATTCGATTGCCGACATGGCTCAGGTTGTTGGCGGTCCTATCCTGAAAGAGGTGGTTGGTGTCCTCTTCACCATCAGCTATGTGATCGTGGCCGCATCTGGTATTATTGGTGTTTCAACTGCATTTAATGCATTGTCGGTCCATGCCATCTGCACCGTGTGGTTTACCTTCATTGCGACGGTGATCATTGCCGGTTGTGCGAGTGTTCGCAAGTTTTCTCACATAGGCTGGCTCACCTGGGTTGGGTTCGCCAGTGTATACGTCGCCGTATTCATCATTGTGTATGTCGCATTCATATCTCTCTCCTTGACGATAAATACTAATAGCGATCAGCATTGCTGTGACTGTTAGGGACCGACCCGCTGCCGCTCCTCAGACAGGCCCCTTCGATCTTGGGTATCGAGTCATTGGCAACCCCGACTTTTCAACAGGCATCACAGCGGCTTCCACCATCTTTGTCTCCAGTGCTGCTACATCGGCCTTCCTCCCTGTCATCTCTGAGATGCGCAAACCCAAGGACTACCCTAAGGCAGTCTACCTAAGCATGAGTGTCGTAACTGCATCTTACTTGACCTTCAGTCTTGTGATCTATGCCTGGTGTGGCAAGTGGATGGCTTCTCCCTCGCTTGGCAGTGCCGGCACTATGATCAAGAAGATTTCGTATGGCATTGCCTTGCCTGGCCTGGTCGTCAGTGGTTGTCTATATGTGCATGTAGCTGCCAAGTACCTTTTTGTGCGCATTCTGCGTAATTCACGCCACCTGCAAGCAAACAGTGCTGTCCACTGGGGAACATGGCTTAGCTGTGTCTTTGGAATGGCTGCTATCTCTTTCGTTTTGGCTTGCGCCATTCCAATCTTCAACGATGTGCTTGCCCTCGTCGGCGCCTTGTGTTTCGCGCCATTGGCTATCACACTCCCTGGATGGCTCTGGCTGTACAGTCACGCCGACTATTGGAAAGGCAATCTCCTCCGCAAAGGAATGTATGCCTTCCATGTATTTTTGCTGTTCCTGGGGGCCTTCATGGCAGTTGGGGGCACCTATGGTGTGATTGTGAAAATCAACCAGGAGTACCGATCGGGGCAGATCTCGTCTGCATTTTCGTGTGCTGATAATAGCGGGTCTACTTGAGCTCGCGTGTACTATGCGTATGTAGTTAATAGATATTTGTTCGATAATTGAGCAAAGAAAAACAATCTTTTTAGAAACCAATTTATTCAGTCCTTGCATTGAGCGCCGGGCATAAATTAATGCCGGCATTATTCCCATAACCACTGCGGAGGCCCAGGCCCGCTTTTCGCCCCCCGGCACCTTCGGCACGCCAGCAGTTCCGGGTCCGATGCTAGCTGTATCAGACATCCAGCTCGTCTTTTTTTCTCTCCTTCTTTTACTCCAGCTCGACTCTTACAATTCCTCTACTTCTCCTACGCATGCGATTGTTCTGAACATCAGGACTTGAGGGGGCATTTTGCCAACGCTTATCTTCTCCGCTATCTACGTCCCTTGGTCCTCTACCCAACTATAACCAGCAAGATCACAGTCGACAGCCATGATCTGCCACTTCTCAGTTCTTCTGCTGGCCTTCACCAGCCTTGCCAGCACTGCGGCCATTCCAGCCACCCAGGAGCACAATCTCGAGATCTACCCGGCGCATCCGAGCAAGGGTAATGCGCCATCCGAGTCAGCAGTCAACCAGAATCCACAATCGGAGCAGCTTCAAGGTCGCCCGCTCTATTATCCTGAGCTCGCAGAAAGCGATATGCCCTCCGATGAGGACATCGCGGACGCATACGCTGCAGCCTATCAGTCAGGACTCAGAGCTGGTGCCCAAGTGATGTCTCAGCTCGAGCAAGCCCCCAACGCAGACAAAAATACAATCGACCTGGATGCAGGGATCGACACCTCGCGTGCACGGATGCTTAATCGTCCTGACGGGCCCTCGCACTCCAGCCCCGAATGGTCGCCCTTCCTCGCGGATTCGAATTCGTATTTTGCCAGTGTGGATCAAGGCCCTGGCCAGACCATGAAAAGAGCCATTGTGTCTACGCCTCCTTGGCTGACAGCCCTGACTTTCCTCTGCTGTCTTGGTGCCGTCTCGACATGCATTTTCACTGTCGTACGGGGCGTGCGTGCCCGCCACTGAACTCTCGCTATTATAGCGCGGTCGCATTGGCGGCACGCCAACTAAAACTGGAAAATTCCGACGAATGATCACTCGCGATTATCTCCTCCCCTCGTCGGATGTTTCTCAAATACTACACGCGACATGCACTTCCCCGCACAACATCATGGAACCAGGGTTTCCGGCCGTTGCATTTGTTGATTGAAGACTAAGTCTCCACTCATAGCAAATGAAGTGGGCGTTTCGAGGAAAGAGCGTATCCGGACGTATCCAGCCCCGATCGACGATTGTCGGATTCGATCATGAAAATCCGCCCATCAATGCCGTCCCTACGGACTAGGAGCACGGAGCACGGTATTGGGCACCAGTGTTCCCACCCCTATCATCATGACAGTCGATGACTCAACTAACCCGCACAAGGCAAGGTTTTGCGACCACCGCGCACTTTGCAGTGTCGCGTGCACGCCCAGCCTCCAGATCGATCGCATGCAGGATCACATCAGGCGCCCCCAACATGGAAAATAGGGGTCCTCCGATCGGAATACAACACAATGAATCATCACTTCCCTGTGCATGGCATCATAATTCAGTTGATCGACATTATTCTGCAGACGTATACGGAATACAATGCGACTCCTTTTTCCCATAATAAAGTGGGTCGTCTCTCCGAGGGTTCCGTGGAGGGGCCGGGCCTGACCTGAAACGCTAAACGTGCTGATTATTGGGGCGAGCGGGTACGAGTACGATTTCGCCTTATGGGGCTTAGAAAATTGGGCCCTTGTCAACCCTGGACTTTTTAACACCAGACTGCTGATGCCTGCTGAGTTGGATGTGTTAATTGTCTCGCAATATCTTAGATCTGGATTAGCTCATGAATATCATCAATCAAATCCCAAGCTTACATTTGTAATCATTCCAAGAGGTGGCAGTAGGTCGGATAGAACTATGAAGCTTTTACTATATCCAGCACTTCAGGCTCCGCATCCTTTTATCAAGCAGAGTTTTATCCATGGATATATGTGGAACCAGGCAGCAGCTCTCCAGCAGAAATTTACATCATTTCCAAGGTTGGCTGAGAACCTTTCTTACAGGATTTACGTGCACAAGAAACTTTGCTGAGGGAAAGCAGATAAGTGGCTATGAAATTTATTTGAGTAAAAATTGCGGAGTAACAAATCACAATATCGAAAATAAGTCAGCTCAACCCTTCTCAAGGAGATCGACCTGGGTCCATGGATATCCGCTCATAGCATGATTAGAGAAGTCTTTGTGCGCGATCCGCTTGTTGAGATTAATGTGAGGACCGATGATAGAGACCTGGAGCTCCGCCTAGCGAAAAGGCCACTCTGACCAAACTTCACGGTTTGGTTACATCTTTCTCCAATAGTAACAAGCTTACGGTATTATTCACTCCTCCTCTTTGGCCAGGTGCTCGTACCCAGGTGGAAACATGAAATCATTCACAGGCTCAATATAAAAGCGCATGCGGAATGGACCAGTGCCGTGAGGGGATTGATAAGTAATAATTGATATAATAGTCCTAG
Organism: Tympanopsis confertula; assembly: GCA_026745395.1. Classification (NCBI taxonomy): domain Eukaryota; kingdom Fungi; phylum Ascomycota; class Sordariomycetes; order Coronophorales; family Scortechiniaceae; genus Tympanopsis; species Tympanopsis confertula. The sequence continues at coordinate 28,574 of JAOYNU010062329.1, read as the reverse complement.
ATCTCCGCGGGCTTGCACTAAGGATGATGGAGGGAGCGGTTCGCCCAAGGTCAGAGCCCAGGAGCATAAAGAACTCTGGATCAGCTCGGGTCCACTCTATTCCTTCGCGTGCGTTCCAATTCGAATGTAGGCGACTAAGTATAGCGTCAGTTTGTTGGTGGGTGACACTAATCTTAAATATGTGTGATAGAGGGCCAGTTATATCCATGGATGATGAGCACGGAATGCAGCGAGGGCAATATCTGATATGTGGCGATCCTGGGACTTAACGAAACATTTTGCTTATAGCTATCTTCCATGCATTCCAACAGGGGTGACGGGATTGCCGGACAGGTCACGGCAGTCGGACAACTGCTGAGAGTGCATCTTCTTGGCACCTTTCAATCTCAGCTTGAGTTTGTTCACGACTTTGCGAGTCTCGGACAGGTCCTTAACGGCACGGCTGTATCCTCTGCGTAGCATAGACAGCTCCCGTTGGTGCTGCTCGCGGGCCTCGATGCATTCGTTGGCCATCGCTTCTTTCAATGCCCGCTTATATGTTAACCAATAGATCCATTCCATTCAAATGTTGCCAGGTGTAAGAGGTGACATACCTGGTGGAGTGGAGCGGTAAGATATATCTCTTTCTAGGAAAGCTCAGCAAATCGAACCTATGAAGAGGCTACCTAGGTAGACTTGACAAACGAGTTGACATGATTAAATATGTTGATAGAAAGTAGAGTCTGTTGTATAATAGTATATTGTTCGATGAGATACCTAGGTCTGCTTATTAGCTTGATGGATTTCTGTACTGAAATAGCGGGAGCGCACGTAGCAGGTTCAACGAAGGGGACCGAGTCGAAGGGATGAAGAGAGGGTGGCTGTATCCTCGCCTTCGGCGTAGAGTCCGTAAATAGACCAGAAATAAAGAACTGAAGCGTAAACTGGAGATACGTTGCTTGCTAAACTAGAACCTGCACGGAGTAGACGCGAGCTCTGTATACTGGATTCAGCGGTAACAGGAGGCAGAAACCCCACTAAAACACATAGTATAGTTGGGTTTCATGCTGTATGAATTTATATATGCTTGCTGGTACATAGTTGCTGAACAGTGAAGCGTTTGCAAAAAAACATTCCCGGAAAAACAAACGCTATTCATTCTCAACATTGAAAGTGGCGGGAACCGGTAAAAGATCTTCTTAGTTCGAATCGAGATATGCATAGCGTTTGCGGCCTTTGCGTAGCAATAAAACCATATACGGTAGAACGGTAGTACGGTAGTTTATCTCAATCAAAATACATTGAGCCATCCTCCTTTCTATCTGGCCTCACAGTGCCAATGCTATCACATAATCAAGTCTAACATAAGAAGAAAAGGAGGCAAAATATGAACCGCATAGAGGAAGAGATAGAATGCCCATAACGCCATGAGAATGATTCAAGAGTCAAGTAAAAATGACAAGCAAATCAAATAACCACCCAGAGAAAAATGAAAGATAGAGAAGAATATTCTTTTTTTCAGCTCCACCAGTGTAAGGGAGGCGAAGTGCTGAGCAAGACGCAAGTATCAACGGACGATTTATGATATGTACGTGCAAGGTCAAATTATTAGCAATTACAAGAAAATGACCTAGGAGTCATCGACGAGACGAGATTGGATCCAGGCGCGCTTCGCACCATCCAGGAGAACGTCCATGTTCCCGCTGTTTTCGCACATGCTGCGGAAAAGGCCGTTGTCCTGGTTGATGAGCGTCCAGGGGTGATCGTACTCGATGACGCGGCCGTGGTCAAGGACCAGGACCTTGTCGTAGTCGATAATGGTTTGCAAGCGATGGGCAATTGTGATGATTGTGCTCTCCCGCAGCTCACGCAAGGTTTCTTGGATCTTGGCGTCCGTGGCGTAGTCGATAGAGGCAGTAGCTTCGTCCATCATCAGAACGCGGGGGTTCTTCAATAGAGCACGAGCAAGACACAGAAGTTGACGCTGACCCTGAGAGAGGTTGGATCCGGACTCTGAAACCAAGCTGTCGAGGTTGTGGAAGACGTTCTTGTTGTCGACCAAGGTTGCCACGCTTCCGTTCATTCCATTGGCTTCTGTGGATGGGGTCGTGGTACCCGAGCCGCTGGAGCTGATGAGGTGCACGCGGCGGAGAGCAGTGAAGATCTGCTCATCCGTGAATAGGTCGAATGGATCAAGATTGCTGCGGATTGTACCGGTGAAGAGGGTAGGGTCTTGGGGAACGATGGTGATAGCTTCACGAAGGTCGCGCAAGCCGATGGCACCAATGTCTACTCCGTCAATGCAAATGTTGCCCTTCTCGGCTTCCAATCCTCGGAATAGTGCCAATGCGAGAGAACTCTTTCCAGCACCTGTACGGCCAACGATACCGACCTTCTCACCAGGCTTAACAGAGAATGAAACCTCTCTCAGCACTGGGTCGAGATCAGGGCGGTAGCGAGTCGTGTAATCCGTGAATTCAACAGCTCCCTCGGTTGGCCAACCTGTCACGGGGCGCGACTCGGGGATGACAGGTGCTGCCTCCTGGTCGACCTCGAGATACTCTCTAACACGCTCGACCGAGTTCATGTTTTGCTGGACCTCAGAGTAAAGACGAACAAGCCAGAGAACATTTTCGGTGAAGGTAACAGCATATGTCAGAGAGAGACCAGCAGCACCAGCATCGATGTTACCGACATTGATCAAAACGAATGTCGCAGAGAAGAATGATACCAAAGCACCAGTCCAGTCCACGCGCAATGCAAGCCAGCGGTTGCTAGCCCAGAGATAAATGTGGGGACGGTTGTAAGAGTTGATCCGGCGGTGATTGTCGACGATGAAGCGAGGGCCATCACCGTAGGCACGAATTGTCACAATACCATTCAAGGTCTCGCCAAACTGCTGGTACAAAGGACTGCGCTGAACAGATTCCAATCTCTTCAGATCACGCGAAGAGTTGAGGTAGATCGCTCCCAAGGCAGTGTAAACCAAGGTAATGAAGATACCAGCGATGAGGAATCCGGGGGTGATGACCGAGATCAGGATGACGATCATGATGACCGAGGCCAGACTGTGCAGCATACCGATTGCAACTGGCGCGACTTCCTGATCAACGGACTCCACATCCTTGGAGAAGCGGTTCATAAGCTGACCAAGGGGCGTAGAATCGAAGAATCGGAACTTAGCGTGCATGACTGCTTTCAGAAGACGGTCATGGATCTTCCATGATGCGTGTAGGGAGCCCCAGAACAGGACTGCCTCGCGCGTAAGGGAGATAGAGATGTAGGCCAGACCGAGAAGAGCGTAAACAGTCAGATAATAAGTCACGTTAACCTGACCGTCAGCAGTCTCAGGGCCCGAGTTGGAGGAAAGCTGTGGAGGTCCATATGTGCTCATTTTAGAGACACTGCCGACATTGAAAGTTGGGGGCTTGAGGTGAGCCGCGGCAGCGTAGTTTCCAGCGTCAGAGTTAGTGCCGACATTGGCCGTGCTGTAAGCATTTGCCCACTGACGAATCCAGATGTTTGTGGAGACGGAACCCAGTTGCTGAAGGCAGAACACTGCGCCGGCGGCGATCCAGTAATACCAAGGACCCATAGCGCTAAGGTACATGCCGATGCTCGACCACTTGACGCCTCCAGTGGCCTTACCTTCCTTGTTTCTGTTTTTCTCGTCTTCTTGCTTCTTATCCTTTGCGGCATTGGAAGTTCCGTTGGTACCAGTAGTTTGGTCAGCGGTTTCTTCATTCTCGTTATCGGAGTGCGTGCGTGAGATGCCGCGGGAACTAGCGCGGGAGCCTGGGCGAGACTTGAAGAATTCATCGCCAAGAGCACCAGTAGCAGCAACGTCATCAGGCTTGCCTTGGGTGTTGACTTTTCCGTTGTCGAGGACCACGACATGGTCTGCTTGAGGGACGGTAAGGGCGACATTGTGGGTGACCAGGATACAAGTGCGGTTGAGCATCAACGGACCGGTTAGGGCTTGGCGGAAAATATGCTTGGCAGTGTGAGAATCAACAGCTGAGAGACAGTCATCCAAGAGCAGGTGACGCGCGCTGCTGTAGACAGCACGTGCAAGGGAGATTCGCTGCTTCTGGCCACCGGACAAACTTATACCCTTCTCACCAACCAATGTCTGGTCACCGGCGTCAAGAATCTCAATATCTCTCTCGAGGGCACAGGCCTTGAGGACAGCGCGGTAGCGCTTTTCGTCGTAGGGAGAAGCAAAGATGATGTTTTCCTTAACTGTGTCGTTGACCAACCACGCCTCTTGGGCGCAGTAGGCAATACTGTCGATGAGACCAGTCTGAGGGTCCACAGGAAGATCAGAGCGGTTGGACATTCCACCAGGCAGGTGAACACGACCCTCGACGATTCTCATCTCACCAAGCAGAGCCATCAGCAGAGATGTCTTTCCAGATCCGGTGGGACCAGCAATGATACTGAGACGGCCGATAGGGAAGTTGACATCGATATTAATCAAACGGAATGCGTCAGCACCAATATCAGCAGACGATGTTGACTGTGGTTGAGGCTTGGCGGTGCCCCAGGTAAGTGTCGCTTTTTCCAATCCAATGACGGTGTCACCTCCAGGAATACTGCTTTCCCGCAATTGGTCATACTTTTCTGTCTCGTCCTCATTCAGGTATTTGTCGACACGGTCAAGAGATACCTTTGACTCTTGTACGTGTGCAACCATATCGGCCAATTGATCGAGCGGAATTCGCAAAAGAGAGAACATAGACAGAGCAGGGAAAGCGATGGAGGGGGTCAATGGCTTTTTCTCCACTGCGGTGTACAAGAAAAATGACAAGAAAGTAATCAAGATTGGAGTACCGTACCAAATGGTAGCGGCGCAAGACCAGAGAATGTAGCGGGCACGCAAGGATTTCAATTCAGCCTTGCGCTTCTCGTTCACAACGTCTTGGAATCGTCTTTCCCACGCAAAGTACTTGATAATACGAATGTTTTGCAGGACTTCGTTGGTAGCATGGATACGGGCATCGGTACCCTTCAATATGGCGTTCTGCACCTTGTTGAATTGGCGGGCAATGAAGAGATTGACGGGGAGCATGAGAACCATCAATGCGATACCGGCAAATGAGCTGAATCCCAAAATCCTATAGAGAAGAGTAACAGCCATAATAATTTGCACAGGGACACTAGCCCACAGGAAATGGAGATAAGCGCCGACTTCGCTGACCTTGAAGGAGTCAATAGCCATGAGGTTGATAATGGTACCGATATTCGCCTGAGAAGCGGCTTCCTCCTTATCAGCTTCGGGTTTCGGCGCCGCCTCTGTGTCATTGCCATTGGCAGCCTTCTTCTTGCGACCAAAAGAGAAGAGTCCCTTCTTCTTTTTAGTGTCCTTCGGGGCTTCCTGCTCCTCTGCCGCCTTCCGGGCAGCATCAGTAGCTGCACCAGCCTTACGCCGAAGTGCCTTAGCATAGATTTCTCCAATAATGATGGCACGGATCTTGACTCCCATTTTACGGCCTATCCAAAGTGCCTGTCCATCTGCAACACCTTGAACGATGGCAGAGGAAAACAAGAGGATCGCGTACAGCCAGGCGGCGTTAGGTGTCGTTGAGCGGGGGTCTTCCACATATTCCAGAATAGCCTTGAGCAACAGACTAGGAACAAAGACGAAAAGGTTGGCAAAAATGGTCCAAACACCTTGCTTCAGAATAGTACCCGCGAAATATCGGACAAGCTTCCAGGCCAGAGAGCCTTTCATTTGGCGCTTTCTGAAATCCGACAAGACGTGGGCCGCTTTCTGAGAAGGTGTCAAGTTCCATACATCTTCCAATTCGAGAGGCTGGCGATAGCCCTTCCACACCAAGGAATCCAACCAGGAGTAGGTTGCGAGTGACAGAAGACTAGCCATGGGGTGACGAGGGGGTTCCATGCCATCCTCACGTTCCACAAGAACGGGTTTATTGCCGCGACGCGTGATCAAAGCCAGGGTTAGAAGGACTGAGCTAAGCGCAAATGCAACGCTGCTCAGAATGAGCGCATTCTTAGAAATCGGGTGAATGACCGCGGAGCGGTAAACCATGACATTGAAAATCCATTGCAAGCCGTACAGCACGGCTGTATGGGTCCATAATCGGGGTGCCGAGAAGAGGTCCATTGTGGACAAAAGCAAGCGCACCAGCACCAAGAACAAAATGTAGCCCCAAGAGACCAACCCAGCAACCGCTGGGAGGGTACCGTAGCGGCCCCAGGCGCGGGTCCATAAGATCACAATATAGACTGCGACCTGGCCAACCAGAGCCGCAATTTCTAGAGCGACAAAAGTGATTTCTCCACGAGGACGGTCAACCTCAATTTTCAATTGTTCGCTTTGTACCGCTTGGGAAAGTATCGGATCCGTCTCGTCTTCTCCATCGTGAAGAAGTTCTTGTTCCGGGGCGTCGTTGGAAAGTACTTTGTAGGCGACACCTTTGTCGGAGATAGCATATCGATAGAGCAACCGTATCAGGATGAGAAATAGGGAGAGACCGGTTGCTGTGAGTGGCAAGGTGACTTGCAGAACACTAGTGACGATCAGCACTGACGGTCGCAGGGCAGCAGCTCCACGTGGAACAGGGTATGCAGGGGATTCGATTATCAGATTGTTGACAGCTCTCCGGGGTCACTCACTTATGTTGGAAGCATGGTGAAAGATCATCAATCGCCCATACAGGGCCTTCACACTGCGGCAGCATGGCTTTGCGGGGAGCGCAAAAAGAAGCAAGGTTTCCGGCTGGGCGCAGCGGCGATAGATTAGAGAGCACTCAGCGCCAGCACTGAAAGAAAGCCGTTGCCTTTCTTTCGAGGGTTCCAGAAGACTCAGAATATCAATAATCCCCCTTTCTTCAGCTCCTCCCAGATACTAATTACCAGACCTTGTTCTTAGGCTCGCATTGCAAGAGGCGCGAAACCGGAAGCGTGATTCGGGGCGAGAAAAGTCCGGAGCCGAGGGCCGTTAGCGACGTATGATAGCGTCGTCAGAAGAGGATCCCTGCTGCCACCACAATTCAGCACTAGGGAAATAGAATAGAAGAGAAGAGATAGGGGCCCGAGTGAAGTTTTGACCGTCTGGACCTCAAATTTGGCGGTGGAACAGGTGGAACTGGTTCCCGGTAGGGTGACATCCTCCGCCACTCACTCCGCGCAGTGGGCCCAGGTACCAGTTGCTGGGGAGGTCCTCTCGCCTCATTCTGAATTTTCTGAGGCTTTTGGCAATGCTTATTGTTCTCTCTACATGCAAAGAAGCCGTTTGAGCCCCTGCGCCTGAGACTCCCCATTGACTCTCGGTTTGATTTAGAAAGTCTCAGACTGGTCTGTGACACAAAGCCCATTCTTCCCCCCGCTTTCGATCCTTTGCACTTGCGAAAACGGCCTGCATTGCAAGCTCGAGCGGATGACTCGCTGCAGCGCCGATCCTTCCTTATCGCGTCCGCCGACCCCCGCTTGATATCGATTCGCAATCTTTACTAGTATAGCTAGACTATTAGCATCGCTAGGACGCTTCTATCTTCCTGTCATTATGGAGTAGTCGGGGTGAATTGTTCAGGCGCCCTTTCTTTGACATAGTCATATGCCTCCGGAAGTTTTCAATGCGTACGGAGTAGTACAGGGATATATGCATGGGCTTATGGGACGCCTTTGCCTTGACCAGGATATCCACCGGACGTTATACTTCCAAGGTTGAAGAATAGTCACCGGGAAAGATCCTCTGCGGCTCAAGTATGGAAAACATCAATGCTGGACAAGGCATTTGCATGAACAGACGAGAGTCAATGATGTTCCTATCGTGCGGAGTTAATATCCACTAGGCATGATACTAATCTGATCTGGTCTGGCTGATGCGGAAGTAGCCGAAATGTATATTATATCCATGGATGCATCCAGAAAAAAAAAATAATTGCCTTCGGGCGGAATCGAACCGCCGACTCTCGCATATCCGAGAATACGAGTGCGATGCCCTACCACTGGACCACGAAGGCAATGAATGATGGGAGTTTCCAAACTATGCACCAATTGGCACAGTGTGAATATCCGGTTTCGGAGTATGAACGGTGAATGAGTTACTGGATGTCTCCAAACTCTCCAAAATCTCCAACCACTCGGCCGCGAGTCTACTTTAGGATATTCCACAGAAGATCCCAGGCTCTACAGAGTTAGAGCTGCCGAGTGAAGAAAAACCCACTACTCCAATATAGGCAGCCCTTCAAGTTTCAACGGATGACTGCGACGCCGATCGTTTCTTATCGCATCTTGCGATTCCCCACTTGTTATCGCCTGGCGATGGTCAGTTATCGGTCGTGATGCCGCGATCCCTTATCGTGAAGGGCAGCTGGCCCCTGGGATAAGAGATTATCAATCACGAGATCCAGTATAACCAGTCATCAGATCCAGTTGCCACATTGTGAATGCCGCCCTCCTTCAGTGACGAGGTCGACGATTGAATTGTGACTACCACGGTACCTGCGCCCCGATTTCAGGCGAATTAGGCGCGGCCCCGGGCTCCAACAGCCATCGCATCATCGCTCCACTTTGCCCCTGCTCCTTCTTTTCCTTCTCCTCACGCTTCTTGCATCGTGCACTCGCGCCTTTACCTGGCCCTGGGTTTCTACGAACTCACGCGAAACAGAACCCTCACTAACGACGCTATGACTGAACGCATTCTCATGAACGAGTTCCGGGCCCTTTCCCGCGAGAAATGGGTCAACATCGAGGTGAGCGCGATCAGACATTTGTCACCACCCAGGGTCCCCGCTTTGGCTATGATTTGTATTAATCAATATGCGGTTCCTATAGTTACACAATGAGGACATCTACAAGTGGGACGTCGCGCTTATCGTGCTGAACAAAGACTCCATGTACTACGGCGGCTATTTCAAAGCCCTCATGAAATTCCCTTCGAACTACCCATACTCGCCACCAAGTACGTCTCGCTATTCCATGATTTGCGAAAGCGAAATACTTACGCGTGATTTCCTATAGGCTTCCGTTTCACCGCGCCCCTTTTCCACCCAAATGTCTACGAAGACGGCCGAGTCTGCATCTCCATCCTCCACCCGCCAGGCGAAGACGAAATGTCTGGCGAAACCGCCGCAGAGCGCTGGTCTCCTGCCCAACGAGTCGAGTCCGTCTTGATTTCTATACTGTCGCTTCTCGACGACCCAGAAGTCTCCTCACCAGCGAATGTCGACGCAGGCGTCATGCTCCGCAATGCGCCTGACTCATACCGCCAAATAGTCAAAGGGAACGTTGAGGCTGCGCGAAAATCAGCACCACCAGGCTTTGAAATGCCTGTGCTCGAGACACGTCCGGCAGAGGTCGAGAAGGAAGACCCTGATTTCTGGCTGGAGTCTGGCGGTGAGAGCGACTTTGGCGATTTCGGCGCGAGTGACTCAGATGGGGATCTGGATCAGTCCAGCGTGAGTGGCAGTGAGGATGGTATGGAAGATGATGACTGATTCACGAGGAAACGTCATTGATCTTCGTTCTTCAAATCCATACAGCAATGACTTAAGGGCATGGGATCTCAGGCGCTGAAACGGCTTTCTTTTATCATTATGTTTGTCATCTTGTTTATTCTAGACTCGCATTTCCATGGAGCTTGGCGTCCCTACTTAGCAGCATGATTTATCCAATGAAGACTTCTTTACTCTTTTGAACGCATATCATCCCTCATGTCACTGCCATCATAACTATCTGAATTCGGTAACTGACACAGGCAGAACCCCTGCTCAAATTTATGCAATAACGACCATGAAGAAATAAATATCTCCGAAAAAGCACGCCTGCAGAACCTTGGAACTTTAACCCAGATCTCCAGGATAGGAAAATGTAGAGTTCGACAACCAATTGAATCGTAGAAGACGTACATAACTCGCACAGATATTACAGGGAGTACAGCCAAGCAAGCCAAGGGTGAAGATTTCGATATCGGACATGCGTAATAGGCTGACGGAATCTTCATCCCTTGTCTTGGTAGTACTGCAGTGCTTACTGGAAGAGGGGACTGGTCCTGATATGTCGCCTTGCATGGTCACCTGGGCGGCGGACACGGATAAATAAGCAGACATCTGGCGCACAACCTTATCTAGGGGTGAGATTAGAGAGAAATGCAAAATCTAGTATACAGAGAGTCTCGCTATGCATTGAAAATAAGGAGGATAATAAATATGTTGTACGAAGATGTATATTCGCCGGGCGTGTAGCCTTTCCAAGGTTGTTCCGAGGCTCAAGTTGACTTTCAAAATTACGTCCAGGGATCAAGGCTAATGCGAATCCAACCTTGGAACATGCTCCAGGGTTGCTAAGAGGCGGCACTGTTTCTAATGACTACGAGCTGTTGGCATTTGATTACAAAGCCCAGGGAGATGGTGGATTGACAAGTCTTGATGAACGTAAACCCTAAACACATTCTAGATCATAGCGGAAATGTATAGATAGTTGGACGTATACTACGGGTAATGATAAGGCAGTAGAGCGACAGTCTGTGGGACTGAGCCCGTGGTGTTGGACCACCCAAAGGAAAGCAAGAAACAAAATAGAGCCAAGTGAAATATGATCTGCGCCTGTGTTATCCTTCCATCCAAATGCTATGAGCGATCTGTCGCAGACAGATCTTGGTTGATAGTCTATTCTAGACGACAACAGCATCGTGGATCTCGCTGTAGATAGCACCCAGCTCCTTGTGGAGAAGCTTCTCAGCATCGCCGACGATCTCGCGGACACGGTCCTCAACGTTGGCAGCGGTGTTGCCGATCTTGTAGCCACCCTGGGCAACAATCTCGGTGTAGTTGGAAGAACCACCACCGTTCCAGGCGAGGAGCTATGATACGAGTTAGTATATAGGGCATAATCAAAATGTTGGATAGCTAAACTTACGTTAGGAGTGTCGGAGGGGATGTCGGTAAGAGCACCCTGGGTAGCGACGGTGATCAAAGCCTCCTTGAGCTTCTTGGGGGTGATCTCATCGACCGCGTAGGCTGAGTCAGAGGCGGGCTGGAGGGAGACGTAGTAGGCAAGCAGACCAGCAATGTGGGGAGAGGCCATGGAGGTACCGGAGATAGTGTTGACAGCGTGCTTGCTGCCGGTCCAGGTGGACTGAATGTTCAGGCCAGGGGCGAAGATGTCAGTGCACTTTCCGTAGTTGGAGAAGTAAGCACGCTCATCGGCCAAGGTAGAGGCACCGACGGTGACGGCGTTCTCAGCAGCAGCAGGGGAGTAGTTGCAAGCATCAGCGTTGTCGTTACCAGCAGCGACAGCGAAGTGAATACCAGCGTCGACAGCGGCGTTGACAGCGAGGTCAAGGGTACGAGAGGTACCACCACCCAGACTCATGTTGGCAACGCTACCCTTGAAACCCTTGACCTTACCGGCCTTAGCGTCCTTCGCCTTCTTGATGTGAGCCTCGGCAGCCCACTCAACACCCTTGACAACATCAGACATAGAGCCAGAGCCGTTGGAGCGGAGCACCTTGACAGCGTAAACGTTGGCCTTCTTGGCAACACCGTACTTAGCACCAGCGATGGTACCGGAGCAGTGAGTACCGTGGCCGTTTCCATCCTCGTCGGCATCACCGGCGGGGACGGTCTTGCCCCAGTTGGCACGGCCCTCGAAGTCAACGTGCTCGATGTTGGTGCCAGTGTCAATCACGTAGGCATCAACACCCTCACCGCCCTCATCGGCATAGAGATACTTGTTGAATGTACCGAAAGAGAGGCTGTCACGGTGGGAGATACGGGCCAAACCCCAAGGAGCGTTCTTCTCCACCTCGGCGTTCATTGTGCGGACCTCAGAGTCCTTCTCGATGTATTCAACCTATAGACAGGAGATGTGTTAGTCGTGACTCTAGATAAGGTGCATTGCGTCATTACTTACATCCGGGTGTCGGCGGACCTGCTCGATAACATCCTCGTGGAAGTGACCGGCATAGCCCATGAGTGTGTCAGCAACGTGGAAGGTGTGCTTGAGACCCAAGTAGGCATCGTCAGAGCCGAAGCCAAACAGCGAGCGCTTCTTCAGCTCCTGGCGGCTGTTGGTCGAGTGGATGTCCTGCACCCAGCTGTGATGAGCGGTAGCGACTGAAGAGTCGACGTGCTTCTTAAACACGACAATATAGCTGTCTGGGATCTCCTCTGCGTGGGAAGATGAAAGGATGGGAGCAGCTCCATTGTGGATGGACTCTGCGGAGAAGCTAGGAGCGGCAGCAGCCAGCAGCGGCAGCACGGCCAAGCCGAAGAAGCCCTTCATAATGATGGATGGGCTAACAACGAGGGAAGATGAGACAATGAACAAAAAAGATAAAGCACAGTCGTCGTGGGCAGTTCTTAGGGATGGTCGATGGGGGGAGGGAGGGGAGGTGAGGAGATGAGGAGACGGAAGCTGGAGAGGAGGCCGGAGTCACCTTATCTAGGACCAAACGGCAGGCGGAGCAGCGATGATGCAAGCGGGAGCTTACCGTACCGTGACGGGGAGTCTTGGGGGGCGGATGACCTGGCAGTGGGGCGCGCTACCTATTGATTGGCGATGAATGTCGATCATTGGGGGGAGGAGCCAGACCGGGGGAAGCTGATGTGTACGGTATGGTCACAGAGCTCTCGGGCGCTAAGACAGGCACACGAGCTACCCCCTTTGATTACCGCGAGGAGGCGTAGTATTGATACCATTCTTACGGCGCAAATCGGAGGAGTCATAGATACAGTCGATAGGCGCTTATCGGAATACGCTCAAAGCACGAAGCGGAGACAGATACCGTAGATACCGGTGGCGTTATCCCTCCCATATCCTGCCTTTGTACGAACCGCGGAAATGGAGCCAGCCAACTTGGCCCAACTCTATAATTATGTGTTGCAAAAAGGGTCTTGCCTTCGGACCTACAGGAAGAAGGCCACCCGGGTACCTGGCAGCCTCTCCCAGACGGTGGCACGGACTCGACGTCTTGCGTGACCAATCTAGGTCGCTGATCCCTGCGCCAGTCGCGTGCTTTGGACCGCCTGACGGGATTACTCATCCACCTCTCATTCTTGGGTTCCAGACACCATGAAACTAGCTATCCCATGGGCGTCTCTCGCAGTTTCAAGGCAAAGCGATCGCCAGGGTACCATGACATGGATCACAAGGGCCGGGATTCCCCACTCCGTTATGTACAGGCAGCTAGCTTCTCCGCCGATCTCCAGTAGTACTCCGTAGTAGACTCTTATCTCGCCTATCGTTTATCGCTCTTATCGGGGAACCCAAGCACAGCCTTGCTTGCGCTGCTAATTATGCTGAGCGCCCCCAAAGTCACCTGATACTCTCCCCCGCAGGCATTGTAGAGCCTCGTCGATCTCCAAAGCCTGTAACAAGCATCCCCCGTCGGTGCCTGCTTTTCCTTTATCCGGATGATAAGCTCTAGTGGCTGATCTGAAACGCGACTCCCCCACTTCCGCCGCCCATGCCAATGCAGACCGCCTCAATCCCTACGCTACACGCGCATTCACGGTCTTTGGTGGTCACCCGCCATCGGACCGGTCGTGGATAAGATTTGGAGATGACTCCGCCGTCCCTCCACCCTCCCTCGCCCTCGGGATCGACCGAACGCCTGGCCGAAGAGCTGTCGCCCACCCTCGACCAGCTCAAGGCGCTGACCTCGGTGGACAACTCGACCATATCCGATGCCCTCACTGCGACCGAGCCTCTCCTGCGTTTGCGACATACCTTTATCGATACACCGCGTCCTCGCGTTGCCAAAGATGCATTCAGGCACTTACAGGGATTCCAGACCTTTCTGAGCTTAGCTGACAAGCTGGAAGAGCTGTATGACGCGGAAACCTTGTCACAAGATGAGAGAAAAGGATTGTTGGTTGTCTTCAAAGACGTCCTGGGAGTGTTGGCGGAGGCGTTGAAGGACCATTTCGGGAACAAGCGTTACTTTACTCGCAAGATCACAGGCGGAGGCACACCAGCCTTGGAACGAACACTTGAGAGACTTGTCAAGAAAATAGGCAGTGGTGAGAGTGATTCGCAGCAATTGTACGGAGCAATCCTGGCTGCTGCATTGTGTGCGGAGATTGCGACAGGTCTGTTTGGGTCAGTCAATTCTAAGCTGTCCCATGATCAGAGCTCGACATCTCCCGCTGATGTTCGAAATGCCGTGGACCAATACCTGGGCTCGACCGAGACCGTTGAAGTACCTGAGCTGTTAGGCCCCCTGCTTCGTGTTTGGTTAACTCAATCCACATCTCAAGCCGACAGCTCGCTCCGTTTGGCCATCCCAGCATGTTTGTGCCAGCTTGCTTCCCAATCACAAAGAAACGTCGTAGCCTTACATGCCACGGGTATGTTGACTTCGATTCTCCCAATTTTGTTTGACCAGGATCGGCCAGAAGTTGAGAAGGCATTATATCAAGACCTGGCTCGATTTCTCAGCTCTCAGGGTATTAATAACCTGGGAGATTCCTTGGAATTGTATCGTCGCGCACATGAGAGCCCAGAGGTCCTCAAGTTCTTATTATCTGCCCTAAAAGGATCGAAGGAGCCACCTTCAATCCAATTCGATTTGTCTCTCCATGGATTCTGCTCGGTGGAGTTTGCAACTTTAGGGCGGGCTTTTCCTCCCAACATCTCAGCCGGGTATACTCTCGCAGCTTGGGTGCGATTCGATGAATTTGACGTCAACACCCATACCACTATTTTCGGGGCTTTTGACTCCACACAAACATGTTTCGTCCTGGCCTATGTGGAAAAAGACACCAAGAACTTCATTCTCCAGACATCGATCCGTGGGCCTCGCCCTAGTGTTCGCTTCAAGTCTGCCAAGTTCCAACCTGGACGTTGGTACCATGTAGCTTTGGTTCATCGGAAACCCAAGCCCACAGCATCTGCCAGAGCTTCTCTGTTTATAGACGGAGAATTCGTTGAACAACTGAAGATTGACTATCCTTCTGTCCCAACCAGTAGTCATCTCAACAGGCCACCGCGAATCCAAGCCTTCTTCGGGACACCCCAGGATCTAGCAATGCGATTAGGGAAAGACGTCTCAACTTCGAGATGGTCGCTCGCCAGCGGTATGCTGCTAGATGAAGCTTTCAGCGATGATATGATAGCTGTGTTCTTCAATCTTGGCCCACGATACTACGGAAACTTCCAGGACTGCTTGGGCTCCTTTCAGACATACAAAGCCTCTGCGACTTTGAATCTGCGTAACGAACATTTACACCCGGGCAAAGAAGAATCCTCCGAGATTATAACGGCTATTAGGAGACGTGCAAGTACCCTGGTCCGCGAAGGCTCCATCCTGATCAATGTTTCCCCAATTGCTGTTCTCGACGATGATGACAGCAACAACGTGGATGAATCACAATTAATAAAATGCCTATCAAGACAAGCAGCAAAGAGTCTACAGCAGCTCACTAAAACTGGGGGCAACGCCGTCGCAATTAATGGCGCAACTCCCGCTATAAACGATGGCTTAACACAACCACAAGGTGTTGGGATTCTAACCGGTGATCCTGTAGTCTCTGTGCCGTGGTCATTAGATGACGTGAGTTGGTGCCTTGGTGGCTGCGCCGCAGTTCATCTAAGCATTATTCAGTCCGTCGAATCAAGCGACAGTCTTCGATTCGCAGTTGAAGCCTTGTACGAAGCAGTGCAGGACAATTGGCGCAACAGTGAAGCAATGGAGCGAGAAAATGGCTATGGCATCATGGCAGCTCTCATAAGGGAGAAGCTTGGGTTTCAACCAAGCTTCGTGCCTGGGGCAAAGCCTGCAATTCTCACCCCCAACACCGAGGGTCAAAGCAGCCTCATGCTAGACCTTCTGCGCATGACCCTGGAGTTTGTTGGATACGATTCCGAGAAACCGAGTCGCTCAATCATCACCAATCCCCTTGCATATCGCGTCTTGCTAGTTGATCTAGATATCTGGCGATATGGCGATACTCCTGTCCATGAACTGTACTTCTCGCAATTCCGGGCGTTTGCAACCGACAGCATTCACCGCCGATTCAACTCAAAACGATTGGGTAGAATGCGTGTCAGTAAGAAGTTGTTAGAGACGCTAAAGAGTGGAGAGATCACACCTGAAACTCTGCAGCCGTGTCTTTCTGCCTTTTGTTGTTTGATGGAAAGCAGCATGACTCCCGATTTATTGCGGTCGCTGGCTTTGTCCATCACTTACACCTTGCATATGCCAAAGCCAACAAACAGCCTGCAGAAGAAAAAGAGCATGCGCTATTTGGCGAGCTCCCGACCAAGTTCCGCCAAATCACAGACTGAACGGCATGTTCCGGCTATCGCACTAGGCACGGAGATGCTCCGTTTATATTCACGCGTGCTGTGCAATCCGCTCGATCAGGCACCTTTGAAAAAGTTTGCAAAAGCGGTCACCAACAAGGTTTGTTATAAACTGGTTTTATTTGCTTCCTCCTCTGACATCGTACACAGTGGCTCTTGTATCTCTCATGCGAAGACGAGCCTGAAGTCGTCGTCCATGCGACGAAGATTCTCTCCAGATTGCTCGTCATCCATGGGAGTGCATACAGCAAGAAATTCGCGGAGAAGAACGGTGGCTACACCATTCTTGGTAACCATCTAAGACGTTGGTGGAGTGTTCCTACTCTGTGGCCTATCTGCTTTGCTCTACTCTTCGGTCGGGACATTGCATTGCTAGATCTTGATCGACCTTTTGATGTGGCAGGCCTGTTGAAGCTGTTTCTCCAGGACGGTGATCTCCGGATCGTTTATCCCGAAGTGTTTCCAGTGATTATGGGAATGCTTGGAAGTGCGTTGAGAAGCAAACTTCTGTCTGGCGACGGGGATAAACACCTGAACAACCCCAAGGACCTGAAGATGTCCCAAACAAGCTTGAATGGTGAGTCTAAC
Organism: Tympanopsis confertula; assembly: GCA_026745395.1. NCBI lineage: Eukaryota > Fungi > Ascomycota > Sordariomycetes > Coronophorales > Scortechiniaceae > Tympanopsis > Tympanopsis confertula. The sequence continues at coordinate 11,729 of JAOYNU010062329.1, read as the reverse complement.
AGGATATTATCGATACGACTGTTTCTGACTAACTTTTCTTCCACTCGCTGTAGACGTTCCACTTTCCGAGCGTCCTGGTCATGCATCCCACCTAGTTATCACTGTCGTCGAGTTCCTGGAAGAGGCACGTTGTATTTCGCGGAACTTCCAAGAATTCACGATACACTCCACCTATATCCAAGAGCTACTTGCTGTGCTTTACCCAACCGTTGTAGCTGTGGATGCCATTAGTCCTAGCACCGAGCTTAATTCCCGCCACGGCGGTCTCGCATTCGACGAAAGCAACCTCGTCGTTCGGCCGAAATCAAGCGCCGGTACCCTTCCTACTGGTCTTCAAACCTCAACTGTTGAATTCTCTAGCAGTCCAGATGAGACCCCGAGTCATGCACGCCGTGGATCGTTCGTTCTAGTGTCTTCTGACAAGTCCAAACACCAACCATCCTCTGCTCGTCTACGCAAAGTCGCAAACCCTACATTCGTCGGCGATGAATCTACCAAGAAATCTCCAATTGTGAAAGCAATTTTTGGTCTTGTTCTAACGGTGTTTGAAGATCAGCTATTTGAGCGCAAAGACTACTCCGGTCTGGGACTATACCACAAGAACCCGCCTGGCTTTTTGGAACACCAGGCATACTTCAGTTCCTGGATTTTTAACAGTCTTTTGTCCACATTGAAGAACTTGCCCACTTCGAAACCCCATCTTCTTCATGAACCTCGGACACTCACCAACATCGGTCGTTTTGCAACGCACCTTTCCGAGGCAATATATGAGGGCTGGTTCATCGATGGCGCGACTAGCAGTTTGGAAGCTCTTGGTACGATTATGGAGTATCTCCAACGTCCTGACATATCTTCGCTCAAGAGCATTCGGCTGTGCAGTCAGTCGGTCGATACAATTCACTCTACGCTGTACAAGATTATCTTGTTTCAACTATCTGAAGCTGAGGACCCTGATTCGCTGGCCGTATTGAAGCGACTTACCTATTGGCAGGTGGTGCTTCTAGCTACATCTGAGGGACAGGCAAGATACCTACACCTGCTGTGCTATCTCCTTTACACCAAGCTCATTAGCACCGATGACGATATTCGTCTTGCTGCTGTTGGTCTTTGGCGGATTTTACTGGTGCAAAAGCCAGACGAGATCACAGAGCTTTTAGGGCAGGGTCCACACTCTTTGCAGCGCCGATTAGCCGATGGCTTTGACACTCTTTCGGGTATGGACGATGAAGCTTTCTTGAAATGGATTGATGAGCAACGTGATGATCTCGATGCGCTCTTCTTCGGTATCATGTCTCGCTCTTGGGACAGCTTTGTACAAGAAGAAAATACCAAGAGCGAAGAATCTGCCAAGGCTAGAATTTCGAAACGAAAAGACCGTCTCAGGCAGTGGACAATACTAGAGAAGGTCGAAGAAGACATGACTCGAAAGCACGACGCTACGTTGCCGCACTGGATCTCGAATATCTCTGCATCGGAATTCCTAAAGTCGCAAAGATTTGTGCAGGATCTTCAAGATAACTCTGTGTTCATGTGGGCTGCGTTCTCAAATCTTCTTGTTGACCTCCGAAGACCAGGTGGTCTATTTGCAGAAGATAAAGAAAGAAAGTGGAGACTTGATCAGACTGAAGGTCGCAGCCGTATGAGAATCCGCGTTGTACCAGATGACTCGGACGAACGACAAGACTATCAGCCCAAGAGAAAGGCCTCCGAGCCCCCAGTCCCGAAACTTGACACGCGGGTGCGGGCACTCTCAGAGGGAGACGAGGTACTGTCAACGCCTACTGGCACGACCGAAGAGCCAGAGTCAATGGAATCGCAACAAGATTCCGAGGCAGACCGCAGCACACTCGAAGAGAACTTTGAGATGATCAATGATCCAAAATTGGAGATGGAAGAATATGAAGACAAAAACCGCCGCGTGATGCGATCTCTCCAGAGAGGCGATCAGGTCCAGAACGTGTGCAACATGTCTCGTATCATTGGTCTCGAGGCCGTAGAAGGCCTCCTCATTCTTGGAAAAGACTGCATCTACATCCTCGATAGCTTCTTCCAGCGCGCAGACGGCGAAATCGTCAACGTTTGGCAAGCGCCTCCTGAAGAACGGGATCCGTATGTTCGAATGATCGCCGGGCGTGAGTCGAGCGATCGTCGATCTCACGAGCACGAGACTAGAAGCTGGAAATGGTCAGACCTAGTCAGCGTCTCCAAGCGGCGATTCCTGTTCCGAGACGTCGCTCTGGAGATTTTCTTCACGGATGGTACGAGCTACCTGCTCACTTTCTTCTCCGCTCAAGTGCGTGATAATCTCTCTGGGCAACTTGGTAGCAAGGCGCCACAGGTTACTGGAAGTGTTGGACATTCTAGACCAGAAGATATCTGGCGTTATGAGACTTTGCGCAGTCAAGAAGATGCACCGCAATCTTTTGGCTCGAAATTCACCAGCATGTTTGGTCATCTTCCCGCAAATCCAGCCACGCGCAAATGGGTTCGTGGAGAGATTTCCAATTTCCACTATCTCATGCTGATCAATACGCTGGCTGGGCGGACGTTCAATGACTTAACGCAATACCCTGTCTTCCCATGGGTTCTCGCTGATTACACAAGCGAGGAATTGGATCTTACCAACCCGAAGACATTCAGAGACTTGTCAAAGCCCATGGGTTGCCAGACAATCGAGCGAGAAGCTGGATTCAGAGAGCGATATAACGCCTTTGCCGAAATGGGCGATGACAACTCCCCTCCTTTCCACTATGGAACCCACTATTCCTCCGCGATGATCGTCTGCTCGTATCTGATCCGACTGCAACCATTCGTCAAGTCATATCTCTTGATGCAGGGTGGCACTTTCGATCACGCTGATCGCCTATTCTACTCGATCCGGAAGGCTTGGGAATCATCATCACGAGGAAACATGACAGATGTGCGAGAATTGATCCCTGAATTCTTCTATCTGCCTGAGTTCCTTGTCAACTCCAACAAATACGACTTTGGACTGCTGCAGAACATGACCACAGCTATCGACTCGGTCGAGCTGCCGCCATGGGCTAAAGGTGACCCCAAGATCTTCATTCAGAAGCACCGCGAAGCTCTGGAGAGTCCTTATGTCTCTGAGAATCTTCATCATTGGATTGACCTGGTTTTTGGAAGTAAGCAGAAGGGCGAGGCAGCCATCGAAGCAGTAAATGTCTTTCATCATCTTTCTTACAAGGGTGCTAAAGACTTGGATGCTATCGATGATCCGATGGAGCGGCTGGCGACTATTGGCATTATTCACAATTTTGGACAGACGCCGCATCAGATCTTCCAGCGGATTCACCCTGGGCGCGAAGACCAAAAGCATCGTGTTCCCAGACTGGATACGCTTGCGGAGTCGTTGACCCAGATGCCATTGTCTCTACTTGGTAAGCTACATATCCCATTTTTGAGAGTTGCCGGATCTAACAAGGAAATTAGACATCGAGGAGCGGGTTGCTACTCTTTCCATGAAACAAGACAGGTTACTCTGTACTGCTGCCCTAAGGATCAATGTCCCTCCCACATATGATCATTATATGGAGTGGGGATTCTTCGACGGAAGTGTCCGGTTCTACGCGACTGATAGCCGCAAGGTAGGCTTGCAATAGATAAACCGATTAGATTCTATACTAACGTCACTAGCTACTTGGTCATTTCGAACATCTCCACGTCGGCCAATTATCTCATGCATGCTTTGCTGATTCTCGCACTCTCATCACTTGTGGCACCGACTGCACGATATCCTTGTGGGCAGTGACTGCGACCCCAAGGCTCGTTGATCTACAGCCAATTGGGTCACTTTTCGGACATCGCGCTCCCGTGACAGTCCTTGCTGTTTCTCGATCCTTCAGTGCACTACTTACAGCCTCCAGTGATGGCCACATCATGCTCTGGGATCTTAATCGACACTGCTTAGTGCGAGACCTACCAGTCAATGGAACTGTTGACGTGAGTAACATCCTGACGTTCAATTGGAACCTCCACTAATTATTCGCAGTGTGCTCGCATCAACGACGTAACAGGTGACATTGTAGTCTGCCGTGGCAACCGAATCACCCTATTTACGTTGAACGGCGATGTTCTCGCAGACCAGCCGGTTTGCGAATCAGGCGAAGACCATGTCCTCTCCTGTGTATTCTACGAGGGCGTTCAAAACGAATGGCTTGAACGAGAACTTGTTCTCACAGGCCACAGCCGTGGCGTGGTCAACATCTGGAGCAAGAATATCCGCGGCGGGCAGTTTGAGTTGGAATTGATCCGGCAATTGCACCATACGGATAGCAATCGGGACAACGGCGCAAACATCGCCGTAGGCATCAGCTGTATCCTGGCACTACCTCAAGTGGTGTATACAGGTGACGAAGCTGGACGAGTGGTAAGTGTTTCCCCATTTGCTTTCAACCCCTTTCCTGGTGGTGTCATCTCGGAAATGGCTCTCGATGCGATACCTCTTTGATTACCTGTCCCCCGTTTCGGAATCGGCGTTCGTTGCGAAACCCCCACTAACGGGATCCTTTAGTATGAGTGGAACTGTATCCAGCGGCGCTGAGCCCAGCACCGGGAGTCGAATCCCGTGCGGCTAGTTTTACGGATCTTGAAATTAGGATTGTGGATTCTTGACAGGGCTTCAGGTTACTCCATACGGAAAAATTCTTTGACCTTGTGATTTGCGCGCCCCACTGGTTAATACCGCAGGGGCAGCGGTTCTTGAAATGTATGGCGGGGTATGCATGGCAGGTTAGGTCCGAAAAGCAATAGAGTACGACGGCGTTGGATTTTCCTGTTTTCCTGTTTTCTTGCTTGGCTACTTGTATTTGGCTTCTCCATGTTTCTAAGCCGCATGACGGAGGGGGTATTTCCTTGACTCCGGGGTGTCATTTAGCGCTGCATATGATGAATTCAATGGCTCAGGGCGCACACGGATCCCTTGACTTGCGGAGTAGATCGCGATATTTAACCGGGTCCCGGTGAGCATCGTTGCAGGGCTCTGCAGTAGTGGACCGTTGGCCGGTCGACCATGCTCCGGCTCGGTCGGAGCACACTGCGCCGTGGATGGGGATGTGTCGCTGTATAGCTGTATGGCCTCAGTGTAGAAGATAAGAGAACTAAGTCGAGAACAATAGTATTAAGGTAACAAGAGAATAATGATTAAGAGGAATGACTTCAATATGAATAACTCATAAACCAACAAGCAGATGCAGATGGAGGGGAACTGATTTCACTCTGCAGCGTCATTTGCCCCACCCGCGCGAGGTTAAGCAGGTTGAGCTGTTGACGGCGCGGGAGTACTTCCCTCCACTATGGCGTTACGCTACGAGGGGCAAGTACCCCCGCCATCGCCAGGTTCTGGTCGCGTCCATGGCTCCCCGCCTTCAAATACCCTGCGCGCCGCCACTTCCTCTTCCTCTCCTCCATCTTTCACCACTTTGAATTACATCCTACAAAATGTCTTCTTCTCTTGAGCAGCTGAAGGCCACTGGCACCGTCGTGGTCTGTGACTCTGGTAAGTTCCGCCGATCCCCGAGCTGCATATCGCGAACACCCCACTAACCCCTCATGAATAGGTGACTTTGCCAGTATGTGCCTCTCCCATCTCCCAATTCGCTTGCCACTGGGTGGCGTCGAATTCGCGAGATCATCTTCCATCGACATGATACTAACACCTAGACAGCCATCGGCAAGTACAAGCCCCAGGATGCTACCACCAACCCCTCTCTCATCCTGGCTGCCGCCAAGAAGCCCGAGTACGCTTCTCTGATCGACGCTGCTGTCGCCTACGGCAAGCAGAACGGCAGCTCCGTTGACGAGCAGGTTGAGGCTACCCTTGACCGTTTGCTCGTTGAGTTCGGCCGCAAGATCCTTGAGATCATCCCCGGCAAGGTCTCCACTGAGGTCGACGCCAAGCTGTCCTTCGACACCGAGGGCTCCGTCAACAAGGCTTTGCAGATCATCAAGGTATGACATGACCTAGATCTAGGAATTGATATGCTAGATACTAACAAATTGGCTATAGCTGTACGAGGCCAACGGCGTCTCCAAGGACCGTGTCCTGATCAAGATCGCCTCCACCTACGAGGGTATCAAGGCTGCCCACATCCTGCAGTCCCAGCACGGCATCAACTGCAACCTGACCCTCCTCTTCTCCGCCGTCCAGGCCATCGCCGCCGCCGAGGCCGGTGCCTTCCTGATCTCCCCCTTCGTCGGCCGTATCCTTGACTGGTACAAGGCCGCCCACAAGCGCGACTACACCGCCACCGAGGACCCCGGTGTCAAGTCCGTCCAGGCCATCTACAACTACTACAAGAAGCACGGCTACAACACCATTGTCATGGGTGCTTCTTTCCGTAACACTGGCGAGATCACCGAGCTTGCTGGCTGTGACTACCTCACCATCTCCCCCAACCTGCTTGAGGACCTCTACAACTCCAAGGAGGCTGTCCCCAAGAAGCTGGATGCCGCTTCCGCTGCTTCCCTCGACATCCCCAAGAAGGCTTACCTCAACAACGAGGTTGACTTCCGCTTCGACTTCAACGAGGAGGCTATGGCTGTTGAGAAGCTGCGTGAGGGTATCTCCAAGTTCGCTGCTGATGCCGTCACCCTCAAGAACCTCCTTGCTGAGAAGGTTAAGGCTTAGATTGGCTGATTTGTGCTGTTTCCTTTGTTCCCGATATCCTATACCAGGCATTAGGCCTGAATGATTTGTAAATTGGCGATCTCCAAAAAAAGGTGGAATCGGTAGATATGAATTGATGAATTACTGTTCGTGAAGAAGCTCCAAGCGTATTTACTAGTAGAGTGTAGTTTCGATGATTGCGCTAACAAAATTATGCAATCTGGCAATGATCAACTAAAACTTTCAGGTAGCTCCACTGATCCTCGTCTGTCTTTCTAAGCAGGACATCTCGGGCTTCCACGAACCGGTGCATCCGAGGCAGCTTAACTCCCTAAAGCCGGAATCTGGCCAGGCCGGCTTATTCATGCCAGCTTGTCCCGCACCAACACCGTAACACTGTCACACCAATTCAGGGTCTGATGTATTAAGACAAAAAGAACATTGAATTGCAATTAATTAATAGAGACCAGTATCTATATTGTAAAATATCAATTGCAAGTCGAGCGATATCGGGTTGGAGAACCCACGTCATTTCCCCTCGCCGTATTTGCCGCCCGCTTAGGAAGGTGGGGGGTGTTTCGGTGCGGTAACCCATGTACCCAGTACCCATTCAGCCGCCCAAAACACAGCTTTAGACCGGCTTTTGAAGGTACTCGGTACATTAAGCTCCCAGCAATTGGTAGTTCCGGTATTGGCGCTACGAGTCACGTCAACATCATCATATATGAGGGGCCGCCCGCCTCAACCTCTTTTCCTCCTCCAGATACCCCGCTGAATCAATCAGACGAATTTTTGATCTTAAACACCGTCAAAATGGTCAAGGCTGGTGAGTGCTATCAGATCTTCGCTCTCTATAGATCTGATCTGCCTGTCATTGGATCCCTTTTACCCCACGGCCCGTGGCGAAGGACCTTGGGGTGAGCACATTTGAGCACCTTGTGGACTTGGGCCTATCGGCTTGTCTCCCCGGGCCTCCACTGCGTATCTCCTCATTGTGAGCAGCCAGGACCTTGGGGCTCTGCTTGCTGTGCTTTGTAGAGTGCTCTTGGGAGCTGCAGGGGAGCTTGGCTGGCCCGCGCTGCCGGGACAAGCCTCCCGCCTGGTCCGCGGATCAATGCATGCCGGACAGATCTATAGAATTGAGTAATAACAATGAAGCATAAGCTGACGGTTTCTAGTTGCTGTTATTCGCGGAGACGCTAAGGTTTCCGGCACCGTTACCTTCGAGCAGGAGAACGAGAGTGCCCCTACCTCCATCTCTTGGAACATCACCGGCCACGACGCCAACGCCGAGCGTGGTTTCCACATTCACCAGTTCGGTGACAACACCAACGGCTGCACCTCCGCTGGTCCCCACTGTAAGATTGCTTGAGTTCGTACCAGGGTATAATGAGACACTGACATGTCTAGTCAACCCCCACGGCAAGAGCCACGGTGCTCCCCAGGACTCCGACCGTCACGTTGGTGACCTCGGTAACTTCAAGACCGATGCTGAGGGTAACGCCGTCGGCTCCGTCCAGGACAAGCTGGTCAAGCTGATTGGCGCCGAGAGCGTCCTTGGCGTAAGTCATAATCGGTGTATATATTGTGAAAATGAAAGCTAACAATAACAGCGTACCCTGGTTGTCCACGCTGGCACCGACGACCTTGGCAAGGGTGGAAACGAGGAGTCCAAGAAGACCGGTAACGCTGGTCCCCGCCCTGCTTGCGGTAAGTACTTAGTAACGAGATCGCTCAAACAAAGACTAATCCTTGTGTAGGTGTCATTGGTATCGCCGCTTAAATATGTCGCATGTATGCCATGTCCCGTACGGGCTAAGAAAAGATCAGGATAGCTCCTGGCTAGGATGAGATGAATTCAATGTAATCTCTTATGTCTCCTGTATACACCCACATCCCCAACAAGTAGATCTCCTGAAAATAAGCTCGCCCTGGCGTAAGAACCGCAATGTGGTGCGTGCCGCGGCGATGACAAGCGTCGGCCGAACTGTCCAGACAGACCGCTTTCCCCCACAAAAACACCGGCCACGTTTCGCCTCCGTTGTAGCTCCTCTCCTTTCAATTCACCTTTTTCCTCTCTTTTTGGTCTTTTCATCTCTATCTGCTTCGAGGAGCTGGTAGAAAGGTTTTACGTCATGTCGCTCGAAGCTCGCGTGAAGTCTGTGCTGTCAGGCGATACTGTCGTCCTGTCGCATGTTCAGAATCCCGCACAGGAGCGCATCCTTAGTTTGGCTTATGTCTCTGCGCCGCGATTACGGCGTGAAGGTGATGAGGTATGTACTTATTGATCTCAATTGATTTGGTACCAGGCGAATTGGGATGTTATCCTCGGTCGTTTGTCGGATTGTGGAGATCTCCTGTTCGCTTCGCTTCACTTCACTTTGGCTAACATTGATCTTACTGATAGGCATATGGTTTTCAATCTCGTGAATTCCTCCGTGAGCTCCTCGTCGGAAAAGTGATCAAGTTCGAAATCGTCTACTCTATCCCTACCGGCGCCAAGCGTGAATACGGTATTATTAAGCTCCCCGGCTTCGACGCACAGCTCCCCGACATCAGTGTCCAAGAAGGATGGAGCCGTGTCCGCGAGGAGGCCGGAAAGCGCAATGACGAATCAGAGGAGACTGTGTCTTTCCTTGCTCGTTTGCGAGCGCTGGAATCGCTCGCCCAGGATGAGGGCAAGGGGGTGTGGGCCGGTGCTGAGAAAGGACACATCGACACTAGCTACGAGTTGAATGACGGCGCTGCTTTGGTACAGAAATATAAGGGCGAGCAGCTCGAGGGTATCATTGAGAAGGTACTCAATGGAGACCGTCTTGTGCTGCGTCTATTGCTCTCCCCTAAGGAGCATGTGCAGGCCGTTGTTGCTGTTGCGGGAGTCCGCTCGCCTGCTGCTAAGCGTGTCACAGCTGATGGCAAGGAGCAGGCTGCAGAACCATTTGGAGATGAGGCATACCAGTTTGTGGAGACCCGTTTGCAGCAGCGTAAGGTGAAGGTGGCCCTTGTTGGTGTTACGCCGCAAGGTCAGCTCGTCGCTACTGTTCTGCACCCCAATGGTAACATTGCGCGCTTCTTGTTGGAGCAGGGTCTCGCTCGCTGCCAGGACCACCACTCCACTATGCTGGGTGGTGATATGGCGATCCTCCGTCAGGCGGAGCGGGCTGCCAAGGAGGCTCGCAAGGGTATCTTCACCAACCTTGCTGCACCTAAGACATCCGGCGCCGCGGCCGCTGATTACACCGTCACCCGTGTGCTCAATGCTGATACCGTCTTCATCCGAAACAAGGCTGGCCAGGAGAAGAAGATTAGCATCACTAGCATCCGCCAACCCAAGCCCTCCGACCCTAAGCAATCTCCTTTCGCCGCCGATGCTAAGGAGTACCTTCGCAAGCGTGTCATTGCTAAGCACGTCAAGGTCACAGTCAATGGCAAGAAGCCCGCCAATGAGGGCTTTGAGGAGCGTGAAGTCGCTACTGTTGTCCAAGGTAACACCAACGTTGGATTGGCATTGGTTGAGGCTGGTTACGCCTCGGTGATCCGCCACCGCGCAGACGACGATGACCGTTCCCCCGATTATGATTCTCTTTTGGTTGCTGAAGCCGAGGCCCAGAAGGAAGCCCGCGGAATGTGGAACCCTAAGCCTCCTAAGGCGAAGCACCTGGTGGACTACTCAGAGAACGTACAGAAGGCCAAGCTCGAAGTTGGTGTCTTGCAACGATCAAAGCGCATTCCTGCCGTTGTCGACTTCGTCAAGTCCGGCTCTCGTTTCACCGTTCTGGTTCCCCGCGAGAACGCCAAGCTCACTCTTGTTCTCTCTGGTATTCGTGCTCCTCGATCTGCCCGCGGGCCGGGTGAGGCTGGCGAGCCATTTGGCCAGGAGGCTCACGACTTTGCCAACCGCCGCTGCATGCAGCGTGACGTTGAGATCGATGTTGAGACCATTGATAAGGTCGGTGGCTTCATCGGTACTCTCTACGTGAACAAGGAGAACTTCACCAAGGTCCTTCTGGAGGAGGGTCTTGCTACCGTGCACGCATACTCTGCCGAGCAATCTGGCCACGCCAATGAGTACTTCGGCGCTGAAGAGCGGGCCAAGGGCGCTCGCAAGGGTCTGTGGCACGACTACGACCCCAGCAAGGAAGCCGCCGAGGCGGAGGCCGCTGAGGCAGCCTATAACAACAGCAACACTGAAGCTGAGGACGCATCATCGCGCCGCAAGGACTACCGCGATGTCACCATCACCCACGTCGACCCTGCCACCTGCCGCTTGAAGCTCCAGCAGATCGGCCAAGGCACCAGTGCCCTCACAGAGCTTATGTCTTCATTCCGTTCTTTCCACCTTGATAAGTCAAATGCCGCTCCTCTCGATGGTCCTCCCAAGGCCGGCGACTGGGTCTCCGCGCAGTTCAGCGAAGACGGCAACTGGTACCGTGCCAAGATTCGCCGCAACGACCGTGAAAACAAACAGGCCGAGGTTGTCTACATCGACTTCGGTAACTCCGAAACTGTGTCATGGTCCAGCCTCCGCCCTCTCGGCCAGCAATTCTCTGGCCAGAAGCTGCGCCCACAGGCCGTCGACGCCGTGTTCTCTTTCCTCCAGTTCCCCACTTCTGCCGACTACCTGGAGGATGCAGTTTCTTTCATCGGTGACCAGACCTTCGACCGCGAGCTCGCTGCTAACGTGGACTACGTTGACGCCGATGGCACTCTTCACATCACCCTTCTAGACAGCAACTCCGAGAGCCTTGAGCAGAGCATCAACGCCGACATTGCCCGCGAGGGTCTTGCCATGATCCCCCGCAAGCTGAAGGCCTGGGAGCGTGCTGCGTCTAAGACCTTGGAGAACCTGCGTGAGCTCGAGACCGAGGCTAAGAGCGAGCGTCGCGGTATGTGGGAATACGGCGACCTGACCGAGGACTAAACTTGTATCTATGTTATTCGGGCGGCGTGTTTTGTACAAAATTCCGGGCCCAGGGGAAATAAGGAGAATACCACATGCATGACATGTAACTTGCTTAAAATTTGTCGATGTTAGCCAAATATTTCAGGTCCACTATTGGTCAAATGCGACTAGCGACTACTATAAGAAGAGCCTCCAGTC